>JARQOD010008138.1:15103-36736 GCA_033576555.1 Oophaga sylvatica
AAAGGGAGAAAAGAATGGCTCCACAAGAAAGGAGGAGAAGAATGGCTCCCAAGAAAGGGAGAAGATGAATGGCTCCCAAGAAAGGGAGGAAAAGAATGGCTCCACCAGAAAGGGAGAAAATGCTCCCAAGAAAGGGAGGAGAAGAATGGCTACTCAAGAAAGGAGGAGAAGAATGGCCCACAGGAAGTGAGAAAGATGGCTCCCCAAGAAAGGGAGAAGGAATGGCTCCCTAGAAAGGGAGAAGAATGGCTTCATAGGAAAGGGAGGAGAATAGTGGCTCACCAGAAAGGAAGATGGTCCCCAAAAGGAGGAGAGAATGGCTCCCCAAGAAAGGGAGGAGAAGAATGGCTCCCCAGGAAAGGAGGAAAGAATGGTTCCCAAGAAAGGAAGAGAAGAATGCTCCACAGGAAAGGGAGGAGAATGCTCGACAAGAAAGGGAGGAGAATAAGGTTCGACAGGAAAGGGAGGAGAATAAGGGTTTGACAGGAAAGAGGAGAAAAGGGCTCGCAGAAAGGGAGAAAGAATGGCTTCCCAGGAAAGGAGAAGAATGGCTCCACAGAAAGTGAGAGCAGACTCCCCAGAAGGGAGGGAAAAGGTCACAGGAAATAGAAGAATGACTCCCCAAGAAAGGGAGAAGAATGGCTTCACAGAAAGTGAGAGAATTGCTCCCCAAGAAAGGGAGAAGAATGGCTCCTCGAGAAAGGGAGGAGAAGAATGGCTCCCAAGAAAGTAGAGAGAATGGCTCCTCAAGAAAGGGAGGAGAAGAATGGCTCCTCAAGAAAGGGAGGAGAAGAATGGCTCCACAGGAAAGTGAGAAGAATGACTCCCAAGAAAGGAGAAGAATGGCTTCACAGAAGTGAGAAGAATTGCTCCCCAAGAAAGGGAGAAGAATGGCTCCTCAAGAAAGGAGGAGAAGAATGGCTCCTCAAGAAAGGGAGGAGAAAAATGGCTCCACAGGAAAGTGAGGAGAATGACTCCCCAAGAAAGGGAGGAGAAGAATGGCTCCTCAAGAAAGTGAGGAGATGAATGGCTCCACAGGAAAGTGAGAATGACTCCCAGAAGGGAGGAGAAGAATCGCTCCCCAGAAAGGGGAGAAGAATGGCTCCCAGAAGGGAGGAGAAGAATGGCTCCACAAGAAAGGGAGGAGAAGAATGGCTCCACAAGAAAGGGAGAAGAATGGCTCCACAAGAAAGGGAGGAGAAGAATGGCTCCACAGGAAAGGGAGAAGATGAATGGCTCTCCAAGAAAGGGAGGAAAAGAAAGGCTCCACAAGAAAGGGAAAAGATGGCTCCTCAGAAAGGGAGGAGAAGAATGGCTACTCAAGAAAGGGAGGAGAAGAATGGCACCACAGAGGAAAAGACTGGCTCCCCAAGAAAGGGAGAAGAATGGCTCCCTAGGAAAGGGAGAAGAATGGCTTCATAGGAAAGGGAGGAGAAAGTGGCTCACAGGAAAGGGAGATGATGGCTCCCCAAGAAAGGGAGGAGAAGAATGGCTCCCAAGAAAGGAGGAGAAGAATGGCTCCCCAGAAAGGAGGAGAAAGATGCTCCCCAAGAAAGGAAGAGAAGAATGGCTCCCTCAGAAAGGGAGAAAGAATGGCTCCACAGGAAAGGGAGGAGAAGAATGGCTCCACAGAAAGGGAGGAGAAATGCTCCCCAAGAAAGGGAGGAGAAGAATGGCTCCACAGGAAAGTGAGGAAAGAATGGTCTCCCAAGAAAGGGAGGAGAAATGGCTCCACAGGAAAGTGAGGAAAAGAATGACTCCCAAGAAAGGAGGAGAAGAATGGCTCTCAAGAAAGTGAGAAGAATGGCTCCACAGGAAAGGGAAAAGAATGCTCCCCAAGAAAGGGAGAAGAATGGCTCCAGAAAGGGAGAAGAATGGCTCCATCAAGAAAGGGAGGAGAAGAATGGCTCCCAGGAAAGTGAGGACGAAGAATGGCTCCCAAGAAAGGGAAGAGAAGAATGGCTTCACAGAAATGAGAAGAATGACTCCCAAGAAAGGGAAGATGTTCACAGGAAGTGAAGAATTTCTCCCCAAGAAAGGGAGGAAGAATGGCTCCAAGAAAGGAGGAGAAAAATGGCTCCCCAAGAAAGGAGGAGAAGAATGGCTCCACAGGAAAGGGAGGAGAATGGCTCCCCAAGAAAGGGAGGAGAAGAATGGCTCCACAGGAAAGTGAGAAGAATGACTCCCACAGAAAGGAGAGAAGAATGGCTTCACAGGAAAGTGAGAAGAATTGCTCCCCAAGAAAGGGGAGAAGAATGGCTCCTCAAGAAAGGGAGGAGAAAAATGGCTCCACAGAAAGTGAGGAGAAGAATGACTCCCAAGAAAGGGAGGAGAAGAATGGCTCCTCAAGAAAGGGAGGAGAAGAATGGCTCCTCAAGAAAGTGAGGAGATGAATGGCTCCACAGAATGTGAGAAGAATGACTCCCCCAGAAAGGGAGGAAAGAATCGCTCCCCAGAATCGGGAGGAGAAGAATGGCTCCCAAGAAAGGGAGGAAAAGAATGGCTCCACAGGAAAGGGAGGAAAAGAATGGCTCCACAAGAAAGGGAGGAGAAGAATGGCTCCACAAGAAAGGGAGGAGAAGAATGGCTCCACAGGAAAGGGAGAAGAAGAATGGCTCTCCAAGAAAGGGAGGAAAAGAAAGGCTCCACCAGAAAGGGAAAAGAATGGCTCCTCAAGAAAGGGAGGAGAAGAATGGCTCCTCAAGAAAGGGAGGAGAAGAATGGCTACTCAAGAAAGGGAGGAGAAGAATGGCACCACAGGAAGGGGAAAAGACTGGCTCCCCAAGAAAGGGAGAAGGAATGGCTCCCTAGGAAAGGGAGAAGAATGGCTTCATAGGAAAGGGAGGAGAAGAGTGGCTCACCAGGAAAGGGAGATGACTGGCTCCCCAAGAAAGGGAGGAGATGACTGGCTTCCCAAGAAACGGAGGAGAAGAATGGCTCCCCAAGAAAGGGAGGAGAAGAATGGCTCCCCAAGAAAGGAAGGAGAAGAATGGTTCCCTAAGAAAGGGAAGAGAAGAATGGCTCCACAGGAAAGGAGGAGAATAAGGCTCGACAAGAAATGGAGGAGAATAAGGGTTCGACAGGAAAGGGAGGAGAATAAGGGTTTGACAGGAAAGGGAGGAGAATAAGGGCTCGACAGGAAAGGGAGGAGAAGAATGGCTTCCCAGGAAAGGGAGGAGAAGAATGGCTTCACAGGAAAGGGAGAAGAATGGCTCCACAAAAAAGTGAAGAGAAGAATGGCTCCATAGGAAAGGGAGTAGAATGGCTCCCCAGGAAAGGGAGAAGAATGGTTTCCTAGGAAAGGAAGGAGAAGAATGGCTCCCCAAGATAGGAAGGAGAATAATGGCTCCGCAGGAAAGGGAGGAGAATAATGGCTCCGCAGTAAAAGGAGAAGAACAATGACTCCGCAGGAAAGAGCTTCTTAAGATGGAAAAAAACTGAACAACTGTAGCTAGGAAGCCAGTCTTGGGATCCAGATAGGTATATTGGGGTTTGCATCGATCCGATAATTGTAGGAGATACATTTTCGACCTCATAGTGATGGGATGGTTGTGATCATTCACACACATCACCATGGGGCCACTTGAACCCTTCCAATTTAATAATGGTCTGATGGATGAGGTGAACCAGCTCATGTTTCATCTCTATGTAATGGTAAAAGCACAATAAAAAAATAACAAAATCTCCTGCCTGGGACCTCTGGGAGGAGGGGGGGGGGTTAAAGATATCCTGTAAGTCAAGGATGTCATAAAATTCTAACAGACCCAGCACAACCCACAGCCAGTCCCCACATGCGCTCATCAAGGGGAGGTATAAAAGGGTAACAATGTTCTGAAGGGTGCAAATGGGTCTTGAAGAAACAAGGGAATAAGGTGCTAACAAATTGAGTAATTGAAGGATCTGTCAAGTTCGGTGGAGGAAGCTTGATAACATGGGGATGTTTTACAGCCAATGGCGGTGACCAGGATCGGTGGTGGTCTCAATGCTGAGCTATATGTAAGTATCGTACAAGAGGAGTTACTTCATACACTCAAGTACTGTAGGTACGAAAAAGACGAGATAGTGATCCAACTGGATATCAACACGAAGCACTGGCGAAGAAATGGTTCAATGACAATGAAGAAGAGGTGCTGGAATGGCTCCCACAGTCCCAAGACCTCAGCCCAATCCAACACTTGTGGGTAGAGAAAAAACTGTATACATACTGTAGCCTTTCCAGGGGGTTTAGCTCTAGGATCGCTGTCTGGGTAGACAGAATGGCATGAAAACAGTTCATTCAGACAGCAGTTCTGGTGCAAAACTGGCCGCAACCAGCTTTATTAAAGTCCACAGCAAACAGATTAAAACAAAGCATAAACAGAAAACCTGGGCTTGTCTAGCCTCTAATTACACTTAGATAGATGGCCCTCTCTATCCGGGACCCAGACTCTACCAGTCTGTGCCCAAAACAACACATATCACATATGTTACCAGTATGGAGCTTCACAGATACTCCTCCTTGTGTCTGAAGGCACCTTCCATGTCCAGACTTGAGAGAGATCCACTCCTATTCAGCCGCTCTTCACACGGATTCGCACTGAGACTACTCCTATGTCCGGGGTCCTTCCTGCACCCAAACTGAGATAGCTCAAACACTCTTGGAGACTGCTTCCTTGTGCCAGGACACCTCTCTGTGTCCAGGCTAAAGACAGCTCTAACACTCTTGGAGACTGCTTCCTTGTGCCAGGACACCTCCCTGTGTCCAGGCTAAAGACAGCTCTAACACTCTTGGAGACTGTTTCTTGTGCCGAGACACCTTCCTGTGTCCAGGCTAAACTAGCTCTCAGATTGTGTTTGCAGACACCTACTTCTGGTCTCCTAATTAAGACCTGAGTAGTTTCAGGCTTGTGCTGCAAGTGTGTGCTGAATGTGAGGTGTAGTGACATTTCTCCACCACTAGGTCCACAAAGCCACACATTTCCCTTATACCTAGGTGAAATGTACACCCCATTCATCACATATTCACTCACTGTCTCACATATCCCCTCCCTCTTCTCCAGACCGGAGGGCTGGTTATCCAGACCGGAGGGCTGGTCAACAATCCAACAGAGACAGTGAACTCCGGACCAGTCATGGCCCTCACCAGCTTCATCTCCACCACTGTCACTTGTATCTTCACCTGAGTCATAGCCAACATCAGCTTTCTCTTTATCTGAAGCATCCGCACTACCCTGTACCCTCCCAGGCCTATACTCTCTGCGGGCCTCGGGTATCCTGCACGGTTTCATCTTGACCTTAGGGCCGGGCTCACCTTCGACACAGTGCCTGGCCAGAGAAGCACGACCCGACACATCAGAACACCTCTGCTGACTCTTCCTCAGAAACTCACGTACCTCCTGTCCCTGGTGCACTGACCATGTGTCACCAACTATCACAGAAGGTATAGGGGGTTTTTCACTTTTCTCCAGTTCCCCACTTTCAGGCTCTTCTGGCAAGACATGCCCAGAAGCCCCACCGTCAGTCCTAGACTCTACCTCTTCAGCCACGTTCTGTATCCCATCTGGGCTCCCGTGTGTCTGCAGCGGCAACGGAGTGACACATCGCTTTTCCCATTTGTTGGGACGTGGCTCCGATGTAGCCTCCCTGAAAGTGCGCTTGAGCTCACCAATGCCAGCTACTGATCCGGACCGTAACCCGTCCACGCCGCTGTCTTCGGCAGAAACAGATTCCTGGACAGAGTCAGTCCCCATATCTTCAGTCTTGCTCCTCACAGCTTCACTTGAAACCTCAGCTTCTGATGAGGCATCTGGCTTGGTGACCACCACTTCCATGGCTTTTTCCACCTCTGCAGCATCACCTTCAGAGTCCTTGGCATGATGCAGATCCACACCACACACTGACAACTTCTCATCTTCAACAGCATCCACTTGTGCTGTGTTCAGTTTCAGAGTCCTGCCTTTAAAGCTCAGCTCTCCTCCTTTCACCTTAGTCTTCGCCAGGGAACCGGCCAACTGTAAAACATCTTCAGATGCCATCTTCTGTCTGGCTGTAAGGTCAGCATCACCTTTCTTCTCAGGACTCTCAACCTCCTCTGCTACCATGCCTTCCTCATTTGCACTGGTTGCTTTATGGTCATCAGATAATTCACTATCACTATCTGACCCCTTTTTCTCAGCCACATCTGGCTCACTGTCAGGGCTATACACTTCATTTTCATTCACATCCTGCTCACTGTCAGGGTTATACAATTCATTTTCATTCATATCCTGCTCACTGTCAGGGTTATACAATTCATTTTCATTCACATCCTGCTCACTGTCAGGGTTATACAATTCATTTTCATTCATATCCTGCTCACTGTCAGGGTTATACAATTCATTTTCATTCACATCCTGCTCACTGTCAGGGTTATACAATTCATTTTCATTCACATCTTGATCTGGAACCTTAGTTAACATGTCATCCACAACATTAACTTCACCATCTGGTCCCTCAAGCATGTGACCACGTGACAACCCCAGCACTATACTTCTATATAGCTCAGGTACCAGGAGCTGACTCACAACCTCTCCCTGGACTTCAGTGTCCCTATACAATAGGCTATTGTTCATGGCAGCATGAGGAAACCTCTCCTCAGAGCCAGGCTCCTGGGAAACCTCATTTAGAACAATCATATTTTCCTGTGCCGTTTTAAGAGAGGGGTCTCGCCACTGCTCACTCTCAAAATTGTCACAGGACACAGGTAAGTCAGGGACACTCGGTTCTCGAGAACCACCATCCTCGTCTCCCAACATCACCTGCAAAGGAATTTCATCACTATCACAGTCATCATTATTATCAATATCATCATCATCATTATCATGGTCATCATCATTATCATGATCATCATCATCATTATCACATAAGTTTAACGGCCCACTAGCATTGTGTTCCGCCCCTCGGGACTGCGCACCCTCAATAGGAGCTTCATCACACTGTCCATCAGAAACATTTTTCCCCCAGAGATCCTTAGACCGGGGAAAGTCATTACCCAATATAACGGGTTGCACCAGGGTCTTCACTACCCCCACTTCACATGAAACCTCCCCGAGTTTGGGACCAAGTCCACGGCAGTCTCTGGGTAGACTTTGGTGTCTCCATGGATGCACACCATACTCAGGTGCTTATCAGGGATGAAGTCCCTATCAATCAGGCTGTCACATACGGAAGTCACTGGACTCTCTGAGTCCAAGAGGGCCTGTGCTGGGCAGTCATTTACAACCACCGGGGACCCCTGTGGTCCAGTCTCTTAGGCTGAGGTGGACACACACACAGGTTCTGCGCAGAGAGAGAGGGATCTGCCAACATCACAACACATAGGCTCCCCCTCTATTGGACAGTTGGCTGCAATTTCACGCCAGCTCCAACACTGTCAATCACACTCTCCCACCCACATGTCCCCTCGGGCCTGAACCCGCTTATCAGCATACCCCATGTCCCCAACAGCTGGAACGCTCTTACCGCGAGAGTTCAGCGTCCGGGAACTCTGAAGTGACGACCTCTCAGACGGCTGTACCTCAGGAGGACGTGCTCGGGTGTAGGGGTTAACTATCACCTTTTCAACTCCATAATCAGGTTTGCTTACTGCAGACTCCCAACTGCATCTCCAGTCATGAACTCCCCTGGCACGGGCTGTCACCGTAACACCCAGCCGGTAAGAATCGCCGCTTTCAACTTGGCATAGTCTTCGCTGTCCTGCTTGCTCAGGTCAGCCCAGACTTTTTGGGGTTCCCCAATCAGATAGGGTAGGACCGCCATGGCCCATTCAGATAGTGGCAGATTCTCCTTCTCTGCCAGTCACTCAAACCTAGTAAGATATACCTCCACATCATCACGAGGTGTCATTTTTCTCAAGGACCGTCTTACCGCCTTCTTTATAGCGGACAACGCCGGTGCCTTCACAACATTACTTCGGGACGCGGCACCGAAATCCTTTTTTGGTGCTGTCATCTGCTCAACAAATAACCGGTTATTCTCCTGCTGCTGCTGCAGGAATTGCTGCTGGGCCTGCTGCATGCGCTGCTGGTGCTGCAGGCGCTGCTGCTCCATGCTCTGCTGCATGCTTCGCTGGGCCTGGGCCAGGTACTCAATGAGCTCCTCCATACTGCCGGACTTATCTGTCTCAACCACGGCAGTCTTATGTTGCACATTAACTTGCGCCATTTGTTCAAACAGCGCCTCCATGCTGTCATCCATGCTGTCAGACTTCTCTGTCTTAACAACGGCAGTCTTCACTCAAGACATACACACTCTACAGTCTTTTCCATAGAAAAATTCAGCTCTGCTGTGCAGACACTTTTTTTTTTTTTTTTCCTTTGCAAAGTCTATTAGGGCTCCTGTCTCTTTAAGACTGCTCCACAGACTTTTCTTTTGCTGCTGCACATTCCACAGTCATTTTCACAACAAGTTCAGCTTTGCTGTGCATACATTTTCTCTCTGCAGACCCTATCAGGGCCACTGTCTCTCCAAGACTGCTCCAAACAGACGTTTCTGCTGACACACTTTTTTTTTTTCTGCTGCTTTTTCAATAGACTTCACCTTTAATGCTGTCTCTCGCCACTGTGCTGCATACACACTCCAGCACTAACTATATCAGGCACTGCGCTGCCCGCATTCTCCACCAATTGTAGCCTTTCCAGGGGGTTTAGCTCTAGGATCGCTGTCTGGGTAGACAGAATGGCATGAAAACAGTTCATTCAGACAGCAGTTCTGGTGCAAAACTGGCCGCAACCAGCTTTATTAAAGTCCACAGCAAACAGATTAAAACAAAGCATAAACAGAAAACCTGGGCTTGTCTAGCCTCTAATTACACTTAGATAGATGGCCCTCTCTATCCGGGACCCAGACTCTACCAGTCTGTGCCCAAAACAACACATATCACATATGTTACCAGTATGGAGCTTCACAGATACTCCTCCTTGTGTCTGAAGGCACCTTCCATGTCCAGACTTGAGAGAGATCCACTCCTATTCAGCCGCTCTTCACACGGATTCGCACTGAGACTACTCCTATGTCCGGGGTCCTTCCTGCACCCAAACTGAGATAGCTCAAACACTCTTGGAGACTGCTTCCTTGTGCCAGGACACCTCTCTGTGTCCAGGCTAAAGACAGCTCTAACACTCTTGGAGACTGCTTCCTTGTGCCAGGACACCTCCCTGTGTCCAGGCTAAAGACAGCTCTAACACTCTTGGAGACTGTTTCTTGTGCCGAGACACCTTCCTGTGTCCAGGCTAAACTAGCTCTCAGATTGTGTTTGCAGACACCTACTTCTGGTCTCCTAATTAAGACCTGAGTAGTTTCAGGCTTGTGCTGCAAGTGTGTGCTGAATGTGAGGTGTAGTGACCTTTCTCCACCACTAGGTCCACAAAGCCACACATTTCCCTTATACCTAGGTGAAATGTACACCCCATTCATCACATATTCACTCACTGTCTCACAATACGCAAGTCAGGCGACCAGTATGTACCATCTCTGGGAACGTGTAGAAGAGACCCGAGATCACATTTTGGTTGACTCATGTTTGAATCTGATCGATAGCATGTCCAGAAGGATTCAGGCCGTGATGAAAATAAAAGATGGATTTACAAAATACTAATAATAAAACTTAAAACTTTGATTTTTAGGAGCAAAACAGCAACAGTGCAGCGACATGACGAGAATCTGCTTAACTAATCATATGCTAAATAGCTGCAAGTCACATATGAGATATCCAAGATGACTGTCTATATAGTGAAGGTGGTCTCACGTTCAGAGCAGTGTAGATGACAAGATCTGGGCCTGAAGGTCAGAAGTGCAGAGCATTGTGACGCATTTGTTCGTCACGTATGTGGGCGTCAGTTTGAGCTAATAAAAAGCAGCATTTGGGTCTGGGTCATTTGTCAGTCCTGGAAGGCACGGTTCCCTGTCAGAGCTTCCATTTTCCTAACCGTTAAGCTCTGCGCCATTTCCGTGACATCAGGATTAATAATTTTTTTTTAGTTATTCCTCTTTATTTCATGTAATTGTATATATCGTATTATTTTGTTCCCATTTTCTATAATCTTTGTATATTTTTATAAACACTGCCTATCTTTTACGGATTAAATCTAAAATGTAATATCGCTGTTCCTCTTGCTCTGTAAACCGCACCACTGAAACCATACGCTACCTGTAACAGGGTCCAATCAGCCTGTAAAGCGATTGTTGATGGCAGCTGGTGGTTCTTTTGTTATTGTTGAGCTGGCAGTGACTTTACGAGGAGTATAGGCGCAACTCCTGGATCCCCTGCCCGCCTCACAGGGCGCAGCCTCGTGGGATCCCCCCAACAGGGAGCATCCTCCCAAGGATCTACGCTCGCCCCACAGGGCGCAGCTCCCGGTATCCCCTCCCACCGCAGGCGCAGCCTCCTGGGATCCACCCCAACAGGGCCCAGCCTCCCGGATCAACCCAAACAGGGTGCAGCCTCCCGGACTCCCCCCCAACAGGGCGCAGCCTCCCAGGATTCAATCTCTCCCCACAGAGAGCAGCCTGCCAAAATCCTCCCTTTCCCCACAGGATGTAGCCTCCACACCCTCTCCCCACAAGGCGCAGCATCCCAGGATTCACCCTCTCCCCACAGGGCACAGCCTCCCAGGACTCCCATCCCACCGCAGGGCGCAGCCTCCCAGGATCAACCCTCTCCCCACAAGGCGCAGCATCCCAGGATCCACCCTCTCCCCACAGGGCACAGCCTCCCAGGATCCACCCACTCCCCACAGGGCACAGCCTCCCAGGATCCACCCACTCCCCACAGGGCACAGCCTCCCAGGATCCCCATCCCACCGCAGGGCGCAGCCTCCCAGGATCGACCCTCTCCCCACAGGGCGCAGCCCCCAGGATCTTCCCTCTCTCCACAGGACGTAGCCTCCCAGGATCACTCTCCACCGCAGTGTGCAGCCTCCTGGGATCCACCCCTCCCCCATAGAGTGAAGTATCCCAGGATCCTCCCTCTCCCCACAGGAAGTAGCCTCCCAGGATCCCCTCCCCACCGCAGGGTGCAGTCTCCCGGGATTCACCCCTCCCCACAAGGCGCAGCCTCTCAGGATCCACACTCTCCCCACAGGACGCAGCCTCCCAGGATCCTCCCTCTCTCCACAGGACGTAGCCTCCCAGGATCCCCTTTCCACTGCAGGGCGCAGCCTCCCGGGATCCACCCCTCCCCACAAGGCGCAGCCTCCCAGGATCCAACCTCTCCCCAAAGGGCACAGCCTCCCAGGATCCACCCTCTCCCCACAGGACGCAGCCTCCCAGGATCCCTCCCCACCGCAGTGCGCAGCCTCCTGGGATCCACCCTCCCCCATAGGGTGAAGCATCCCAGGATCCACCCTCTCCTCACAGGACGTAGCCTCCCAGGATCCCATCCAACCGCAGAGCGCAGCCTCCCGGGATCCACCCCTCCCCACAAGGGCAGCCTCCCAGGATCCACCCTCTCCCCACAGGGTCCGGGCTCCCTGGATCCTCCCTCTCCCCACAAGGCGCAGCCTCCCAGGATCCAACCTCTCCTCAAAGGGCACAGCTCCCAGGATCCACCCTCTCACCACAGGACGCAGCCTCCCAGGATCCCTCCCCACCGCAGTGCATAGCCTCCCGGGATCCACCTCTCCCCACAGGGCGCAGCCTCCCAGGATCCCCTCCCCACCGCAGGGTGCAGCCTCCCAGGATCCCCTCCCCACAGCAGGGCGCAGGCTCCCAGGATCTTCCTCTCCCCACAGGGTGCAGCCTCCCAGGATCCCCTCCACACAGCAGGTGCAGCCTCCCAGGATCCTCCCTCTCCCCACAGGGTGCAGCCTCCCAGGTTCCCCCTCTACCCACAGGGCGCAGCCTCCCAGGATCCTCCCTCTCCCCACAGGGTGCAGCCTCCCAGGATCCCCTCCACACAGCAGGGTGCAGCCTCCCAGGATCCTCCCTCTCCCCACAGGGTGCAGCCTCCCAGGTTCCCCCCTCTACCCACAGGGCGCAGCCTCCCAGGATCCACCCTCTCCCCACAGGGTGCAGCCTCCCAGGATCCCCTCCACACAGAAGGGTGCAGCCTCCCATGATCCCCCTTCTACCCACAGGGCGCAGCCTCCCAGGATCCACCCTCTCCCCACAGGGCGTAGCCTCTAAGGATCCAACCCTCGCCCCACAGGACGTAGCCTCCCAGGATCCCCTCCCCACCGCAGTGCACAGAGTCCTGGGATCCACCCCTCCCCCATAGGGTGAAGCATCCCAGGATCCCCTCCCCCGTGAGAGGCATCATCCTGGGATTCCCTGCCTCACACAAGGTGCTGCCTCCAGAGATCCTGCACAGTTACTGGCATATTATTTAGTCATCCGCGTCTTCCCACAATTCACTGATCTAACTGTAGCCTGTTCATCCCAAGCCTCCTGGTTCATGAACAGAATGACATCCTACAGTGCAGACTGACACCTGCAGACATTGCTGGTTTGCGTGTTGTTCAGTGAGATACCAGGACACTCTCCTCTAATCGCAGACTATTCCGTACCCGGAGACAGATGTGAGCGAACACAGGCCAAAGTCACCTCCAGGAGAAATCCATAAACCTGAAGCCTGGGGACGAGCAGCAGACACCGCTGCTGACGATCATCTTAATACGCCAAGGACAGGTCAGACCCTTGTTACTACTAATCATCAGCAGACCCCAAACCTCAACCCCCCGAAAGAGCCCTGAGCGGCCGCCAGGCGTCACACAGTCCCCAGAACAACCAGCGGACAAGACATCGTCACCTTTACTGCCAAGGCCTCGGCGCTCTCCCGACACGTCTTCTCAATCTCCAGACTGTTCTGCATGACGCTGACCTCCTCGATAACCAAGTGCGAAACTGCGGGGGAGAAAAAAACCGTCACATCGTACCCCAAACACCGCAGCAATAAACTTACCACATATCAGAAAAGCGCCATCATCTCACACACAGAGAGAAGTATTATAGTAGTTATATTCTTGTACATAGGGAGCAGTATTATAGTAATTATATTCTTGTACATAGGGGCAGTATTATAGTAGTTATATTCTTGTACATGGGGCAGTATTATAGTAGTTATATTCTTGTACACAGAGGGCAGTATTATAGTAGTTATATTCTTGTACATAGGGGCAGTATTATAGTAGTTATATTCTTGTACATAGGGGCAGTATTAGTTATATTCTTGTACATAGGAGCAGTATTATAGTAGTTATATTCTTGTACATAGAAGCAGTATTATAGTAGTTATATTCTTGTACAAAGGGGCAGTATTATAGTAGTTATATTCTTGTACATAGGGGCAGTATTATAGTAGTTATATTCTTGTATATAGGGGGTAGTATTATAGTAGTTATACTTTTTTTTTCTTGTATTATCATAGGGGCAGTATTATAGTAGTTATATTCTTGTACATAGGGCAGTATTATAGTAGTTATATTCTTGTAATAGGAGCAGTATTATAGTAGTTATATTCTTGTAATAGGAGCAGTATTATAGTAGTTATATTCTTGTATACAGGGGCAGTATTATAGTAGTTATATCTTGTATAGGGGCAGTATTATAGTAGTTTATTCTTGTATATAGGGACAGTATTATAGTAGTTATATTCTTGTACATAGGGCAGTATTATAGTAGTTATATTCTTGTATATAGGGGCAGTATTATAGTAGTTATATTCTTGTACATAGGGCAGTATTATAGTAGTTATATTCTTGTACATAGGAGCAGTATTATAGTATTATATTCTTGTATAGGCAGTTTATAGTAGTTATATTCTTGTACATAGGGCAGTATTATAGTAGTTATATTCTTGTACATAGGGGCAGTATTATAGTAGTTATATTCTTGTACATAGGAGCAGTATTATAGTAGTTATATTCTTGTACATAGGGGCAGTATTATAGTAGTTATATTCTTGTACATAGGGCAGTATTATAGTAGTTATATTCTTGTAATAGGGGCAGTATTATAGTAGTTATATTCTTGTACATAGGGGCAGTATTATAGTAGTTATATTCTTGTACATAGGGCAGTATTATAGTAGTTATATTCTTGTACATAGGGGCAGTATTATAGTAGTTATATTCTTGTACATAGGGGCAGTATTATAGTAGTTATATTCTTGTACATAGGGGCAGTATTATAGTAGTTATATTCTTGTACATAGGGAGCAGTATTATAGTAGTTATATTCTTGTAATAGGGGCAGTATTATAGTAGTTATATTCTTGTACATAGGGCAGTATTATAGTAGTTATATTCTTGTACATAGGGGCAGTATTATAGTAGTTATATTCTTGTACATAGGGCAGTATTATAGTAGTTATATTCTTGTAATAGGGGCAGTATTATAGTAGTTATATTCTTGTACATAGGGGCAGTATTATAGTAGTTATATTCTTGTACATAGGGGCAGTATTATAGTAGTTATATTCTTGTACATAGGGGCAGTATTATAGTAGTTATATTTCTTGTATATAGGGGCAGTATTATAGTAGTTATATTCTTGTACATAGGGGCAGTATTATAGTAGTTATATTCTTGTATATAGGGGCAGTATTATAGTAGTTATATTCTTGTACATAGGGGCAGTATTATAGTAGTTATATTCTTGTACATAGGGCAGTATTATAGTAGTTATATTCTTGTAATAGGGGCAGTATTATAGTAGTTATATTCTTGTACATAGGAGCAGTATTATAGTAGTTATATTCTTGTACATAGGGGCAGTATTATAGTAGTTATATTCTTGTAATAGGGGCAGTATTATAGTAGTTATCCTTCCAACTTCTAAGTGATTTTATCCACTGGAGTTCTGACAAAACCTGATTGGCTGCAGCGGTGTGATCGAACGGCTCATTGTGCATGACACCCGGTTCTCATGTGCCAGTGATAATATTTAATGACACTGATTATGATGTACATCGTCTCTCTGTCGATGTTACTACAGTGGAGGGGACACCATAGATTATGTCAGGGTACTTTAGGGTCCTCATCTGGGGTCTTTAGATTAGCTACACTTCCTCCCAGATCTTCCTCCCTCCCCAGCAATCACATATAAAGTGCTCCATAGTCTCCTCCTTTGCTGACACACCAAGCGGACAATTCCGATCAGAGACACTCAGATGTTTCAGGTTGCCCCTGACAAAGAGCCGACTATGCAGTGAAAGCCAAGTAACATCAAACAGTTTAGGAGGAAGTCGTTTCCCGTTTAGGAACCTAAGGCTTTCCTGCAGGGTGGTGGTGACACAATCTCTCAGGGCCATGGAGAGAAGAAGAAAGTCCCACATACATGAGCAACAGGTCTCTTCTCGTACTACTCTCATGTAAGACTTCTCCAGTCCCCACCCCTAACACACTTCCAGACCGTAGTCCAGATACTGGGGGAGGTGGTCACCTGTCCATCTTCCCCCTCTTGAGACTGCCCGCCTCGCACCCAAGATTCGCAAAAAGGCAATATCCAATCCCTGATACTATTTACCCACAGGGAGCTACTGTTTGAGTCCATGTTCCCAAAATTCACCTTTAGAAACAAGGAGTCAAAGAAAACCCTTGGATTCAACATATCCAGCCCACCCTCTCTCCGCCGTAGGTCGTTATTCCCCTCTTTATTAGGTTCAACCTATTCCCCCACAAGAGCTGGAAGAACAGGCTGAAGAGCCTCGCTGAGAAAGATTTGGCAAAGGGAAAAATGACAGAGACATACAAAAAACGGGGACCAGGAAGTCTTCAACATTTTGACCCTTTCTCTGTAGGTCAGCCTCCAGTTCTTCCATCGCTGAACCTTTGCATTTCCGGCTTCCAATTTCTCCTCCCAATTTAGAGTGGCATTATCATCCCTCCCAAATTTAACCCCTAGGATCTTAATATGGGTGGAGGCTTTGGCAAACTGCGGCAGATCAAAGCTGGGATCAGTATCTAATGTCCACAGAGCTTGACTCTTTTCAAGGTTCACCAGAGACCCGGAGGCCTCTGAGTAGTTTCTGATGGACGCAGATAACTTCTGCACCTCTTGAGGATTAGATATCACCAACGTCACCATCATCCGCATAGGCAAGAACATTCAGAGGCAGGCAGTGGGGGACCGGCACCCCCTGAAAATCGCACTCCTGCAGTGACCTCAGAAACGGGTCTAGGGCAAAAACATACAGGAGCGGACTCATGGGCAACCCTGCCTCACCCCCGCCCCAACTCCAAAAATGTCACCCTGCCAACCATTAATCAGAGGAAAGCTCACCGCCTCTCTGTACAAAGTCTTCAGCCAATCCACAAATTGTCCCGGAAAACCGTACTTTGACAAAGTGGGCCCACAGATAGTCATGATCAACCCTGTCAAAGGCTTTAGCCTGGTCCAGACTAACAACATATCTCCCACACCGCAGAGCTTTACATCTCTCAAACATCTCTCGTACGAGATGACTGCTCCAGAGATGTTCCGCCCTTTTACTGTGCCAAAACTGAGAGCCTGCCAAACAGTGCCGGGGACAAACAGTTTTAATCTAGAAAATAGGATCTTTGCTAGAATCTCCTATCTACATTCAAGAGGGCAATCGGCCTCCAGTTCTTGATGTCGCTCGGCTCTTTACCTTTAGATAGCGGGAATTAACGAGGACACTCTCATGGATGGAGGCATCAGGTGATTTTCTAGACAATTTCTATACACATCCACAAGGATTGGAGCCAGGAGGTCTCTGAATTTTCTTATAGAATTCTGCTGTTATACCATCTGGACCTGGTGCCTTCTTCAAAATATAATTTATCAATAGCCTCCTTAACTTCCTCCACCGTTAATTCTGCTGTCAAAGGAGAAAAGTCCAGATCATTAGTATCAGGCACTGGAGTTGCCTCCAAGAATTGAGTCATCTTTTTCTTTTATCCAAAACTTTCCCCTGAAACAAGTCAGCATAGTAAGATCTCACCACCTCCAGGATACCCTCCCGTGAATCCTGCAATACACCCTGGTAGTCAATGAACCTGTGACCATTTTTTTGGCCACCCTCTCCCTGCAATTCCCCAAAGGGATCAGGGGCCCCTAAGGACCCATAATCCCGTTCAAGAACCGAGAGGTATACCGGCTATACTGATACTGCCTTATCTTTAGATTTCAGCCGGTCGATCTTCACTTTGTCATCCCCACCCGCCGAATACAGTGACTCCAATTCTTTGCGCAGCTTTAGGTACTGGCGTACTTATTCCTCCCTTTATTAACTGACAGTCTCTTTAAGAGGGATCTGATATCCTCCTTGACGTCCTCCCACCAGTCGGTCATGTTGTCATAGAAGTCAACCCTGTCTAGATTTAAGCTGGATAAGGGAGTGGACACGACTCTGAACATAGGCATCATCCAGAAGACTGGGAAATTTAGCTTCCACAACCCTCTACCAATGTCCGGACGGTTAGAGGTCCCCAGACAGAAGCACAAGGCGAGGTGATCAGAGTAAGGGACGCCTTCTCACTTAGGTGCCGACAGCCTCGTAGGACTCACAAAAGCAAAATCTATCCTACTGCACCTGTTGGAACATGAATACGTGAATTTTGGCTGTCGACCTCCCTGTGTGAAAACGTCATCAGTCCAGCCTGCGTTATGATGTTATGTAGGACCTTTCCGCCCTGGTCACTGTCCTGCCTGAAGAGCTGTCACCTGACGTCAGTATGGCATTAAAGTCCCCCGCCATCACCACTGGAAGAGAAGTGAAGAGGTAAGGCTTGACGTCATTAAACAGCTGGATCCTGTCCAGTCACCGTCTGTGGCCCATAGGGTGTTAATAAGCCGGAGTCGCCTACCATGGATAGTGACTTCCAGGACCAGACATCTACCCATGACCACCTCCGTCATCCTATGCACAGTCACATCATTGTTGTTAAACAGGACAGCGACCCCGGCATAAGGCTCCACAGCCAGCGCCAGAAAGATTGGACCGGACCGCCATTCCCTCTCAGCCTCTCTCATAAGCCCCAGAGATGTCAGTCGTGCTCCTGCAGGAAGATGACATCTGTGTCCAGATATGTGAGATGTTTCAACAACCGCTTGTCTCGTCCTCCTCGCCTTAATACATTGACATTACTGGAGGTCCAGTTTAATGAGAACCCCCGCCATCACAACACAATATAGAAGGAGCAGAGAAACAGCCCATCATCATGATTAGAGATGTTCTGTCCACCACTGGTGTCCATGTCAGACTCTACCTGAGGGTCTACAGATAAGGGCTTCCGCTTTGGCGGGGTGGTCTTCTTGTCCCTGTCATCCTCAACATCAATTTTCCTCAACTCTTTCTCATAGTCATCACGTTGGACTCAGATAAAACTCCATACTTTGTTGGACACGACCATCACACCTGCGGATTTGGAGCCTTCTTACTCGCACTCTGACCGGTGTCATATTTGCCTCAGGTTTACGGGAGGACGGTGTTCTTTTTCTTTCTTTTGTTATGATTAACACTCCAGTCATCAGATACAGACAGTGATGCTGAAGGGAGGGCTACCTGAGCTGCTGGGCCTGAGGGACGACCTCCATGTTCCCCCTGCACCCCTGCCTGGTGTTACATGAGTGGACTCCTGGTGGGGCATCTGGTACTGGTCAGCATCTCTCCTGACATTGAATCCCTCCTCCCCATGGCGCCCCTATCACCACATCCTCATCCTCCTGAGCCTCTGCCCCTGCCATCACATCCTCATCAGGGAAGACTCTGCAGATTTGTGCCAGTCGTCTGGACAGTCCCTGTGAGCGGGCCCCATCTGACCACAGAGGTTTGCACCTGACGTCCCGGCAGTCTGCAGCAACATGGCCGATTGCCCCACACAGATTGCACTTCACCACAGTACAAGTGATAGCCAGATGACCTTTTGCCACCACATTTGAACACTTTCTGGGCTGCCCGGGATAATAACATCTTCCCTTCTCCCTCCAATGAGAAGGAGTTGGGTAATGGGGGCAGTGATGTTATTATACTGCTGCAGTTTCACTAAGCTTTCCACCCCATTGTCCAGATACCGTCCTCATCTCTGACCTTGGTGAGTCCAGAGACAAGGTCACAGTGTCTCCGAGCCACACCTCATGTCCTGTGGGGGAACGGCCTCATCCAGAAGGGACATTTACTGTGACTGTGTCCGGCCTGGAGATAGAACCATCATAAACTTATTCCAGCCCTCAGCATCCCTGAACTTTGGGGTAACTGGCCCAAATCTGTCCAGGTCAGACGAGAGCTTGAAGCTGACCTCATAGCCCTGCCTGTCCTAAGATTAGACACCGCCAGTATCTGATTAACCTCAAACCCCATCTGGCCGCAACAGCAGCTCCCTCCCACATACCTGCGCTGTGCAGATCCTCCTTGGCACCTAAGTATTTAAACCGCACCACATTAATGCGTCTGAATGTCTGGCCGGTATACCTGGCGCTGGAAGTGAAGGATGGGGCGCCGCGGCTCCAATCATTCCTGGGGGGCACCTGACGGGTTACACTGGGCCGACTGACAGGGAAGGGCCTGCAGCAGGGGGGCCTTCACACCTTGTGGACTAGATGGTAAAGGGGGATAGTCACACATATCATGCACATTATCATTAGCAGCATCATTATCATCAGACAGTGTCATGTCAATTGCAGAATGTGAAAACCCCCAACCCCCGACCCCATGGGCACAGCATCACCAGCCACAGGTTGGCCCCAGCCTCATCAGCACAACATCCCCCATATACGTCCTGCCTCCTGTGTGGGGCATCTGGGACCTGTGGTGCCTCACGGAGTCTGAAGTGTATGTTCTTGTTCACACTCAGCTGCCTCAGCCTCATCAGCACAAACAGTCTCACATATACTGTCCTGCTCCTGTGTGGGCACTCTGGACCTGCGGTGCCTCTGCTGGAGTCTGAAGTGTATGCTCCTGTTCACACTTCGCTGTTTGCTGCTGCGGTTGTTTTCCCTCCTGGAAGCAGAAGCGGGCAGCCTGTAACACTGGCCGTGTCCGCTGCTGGGGGTCCCGTCCTAGCATCAGGGGTCCTGGTCTCTACAGCACAGCCCTGCTTATAGGAGGCGAACCGCTCCCGTTCCTGTAGGTCTCTGCAAGGGCCCCATGCCCTCCATCCACAGACCAATGTCCTGCACAACAACTAGCCAGCTGTACACACCCAGTGTGTTCAGTCTCAGGTCATAGGCATCATTACAGGCATGATTAAGTGGTCTTTAGGTATAGGTAAAGTCCTATTTCCATTTGCAGCGCTTTTTTTGCTGCTGTAACTCACCCAGTTTTCTGACCAGTCCCGGTATCTCATCTGCTAGCTGCAGCTCGGTGCACGCGCCGGCTCCACAGCTTTAGTCTTCACCACGGGTCCAGGGCTTCTGAACAACAGTCCTGTGCGGTTCCACCACAGATGGTTTTTGTGGCTCCTTGGCGAATGCAGGCTCCGCGCAGGTTTATCGCTGCCACCTGACTGCGACCGTGTTGCGTCCTGACCGCGCCATACTGCCTGCTGCTGTAAGTTCTCCTGGATGGTTTGTCTTTCCAAGACGCCGTCTCTGCCTGGGAGCAGGAGAGGTGATCTGCACAGCTGGGCGATCTCATCTGTGCACCCGCAGGACTGCTTGCTGACTGGGGAGTTACCTGACTTCACATTGTGCTGTAACCCATCGCTGACCGACACTTTTCCTTCTTGCTTCTTTGCTGGACTTGGAGAAGGTTTCCTCCCAAAACTTTACTGACGGCTTTTTTTCCTCCTTCACTGAACTGCTGCAGCTTTGGCTCGCTGCATTCACTGCTCTGACAGTGGCCTGGGATTAACATTCCCATTAGGAGAGGCCTGGGAGGCTTGTCCCAGTGTAGGCCGAGAAGCCTGGGCCTTTGCCTGGGGAGCTTCCCCGCCCAGGGTGTGGCCCCTCCCTGGGCTTGCTCCAGACATGAGGAGATCCACAAAACACAACCTCACAGCTAGGAGGCAGTATTTAGTAGTTATATTCTTGTATATAGGGCAGTATTATAGTATTATATTCTTGTACATAGGGGCAGTATTATAGTAGTTATATTCTTGAAACATAGGAGCAGTATTATAGTAGTTATAATTCTTGTACATTAGGGCGTATTATAGTAGTTATATCTTGTATATAGGGGCAGTATTATAGTAGTTATATTCTTGATATAGGGGCAGTATTATAGTAGTTAATTCTTGACATAGGGGCAATTTTTATTGTAAAAACCAAACAAATACAAATCGACATTTCCTCCCGAAAATAAATTCACTTGGGGTTGTACAACATTACTTTCCGATTTCATAAAAAAAACTTAAAGAGTCCCCAACCCTGGTTTTGGAAAAAAAACAAAAAAAAAACAAAAAACATCATATACAACCCATGACACATCCTTCCCCTAACTTAACATTTCCAATGATTTTTTCATCGGGGGGCGGACATTTTGTGGTTACAGCGTCACAGATCTGATCGAGTTATTTTGGTCACCGCCGGCTCCTTTCAACTCCCCCGGGGGCCCCCCAGGGAAAGGCTTCCGCTTGGGGCGGGGAACAGTCCTCTACACCCTATCAAAATCTCGCAATTCTTCAAAAAGGGCTCCCAAAAATCACCGGGCAACTCAACAAACACCAAACCCATTAGATAATCCATTACACCTGCGAACTCTGGATTTTCCTTTCCCTT
>JARQOD010008139.1:0-36735 GCA_033576555.1 Oophaga sylvatica
CTGAAGGTATTGCACCCTGTTCAGACGATGGTCCCAGAGGTCAGGTGGAATGACCCAGCGCTCAAGAGTCAGTTTTTAGCAGGTTTAAGTGAAAGGGTTAAAGATTTGCTCATTGCTTATCCTGCACCTGATACTTTGGAATCTGCTATGCAGTTAGCTATTCGTGTGGATAGAAGATTGAGAGAGTCGTTAGAAGATTGAGAGACAGACAGAATAATGAGAAGCCTCTGATAATGCTGGACCTAGTCTCTCAGGATAGCCCCGTCGACAGTGGGGAGCCTATGCAACTTGGGGTGATGTCCTCTCATTCTCAGGAGAGGGAGAGGAGCTTCTTTTGAGGGGCTATGCTTGTATTGTGGTAAGGCTGACTATTTGATTAAGCAATGTGAGGTTCGCATAAAGAAAGAAAAGAAAAAAAAAAGTCAGTAGGAGCAACACTCCCGTTCGTATTGCATTTTTACGGTCCACAGGAGTTTTTTTTTCTGGTAATTCCACCTATCGTGGTCATTCCATTGATTTTCAGGTCATGGTGGATTGTGGTTCTGCACTGAATTTGATTGATTAACAATTTCTAGACAAATATAAATTTGATTCGAACCATTGTCATCTTCTTTCCTTGTGGCTATTGATAACACTCCCCTGGAGCATGGGTGCTTGTCTCGAAAGGTCACTGGGTTCCCGCTTACTGTCAATATGGAACATCAGGAGTGCATTGACTTGTTTGTACTGGATAAATTGCCTGTTCCAGTCGTCCTGGGTTTACCCTGGTTAAAAATGCACAATCCTTTGCTGGACTGGTCGTCTGGTATTATAAGGTCCTGGGGTCAGGGGTGTTATGGTAAATGTTGTAATGTTCACATTGATGCTGTTGTTAAGAAAGAGCTACCTGAAGCCATTCAGGATTTCTGGAAGGTACTTTCAGAAGTTGAATCGCAAGCTCTACCACCCCATAGAGATTACTATTGCGCTATTGAGTTCGTCCCAGGTGCTACACTCCCTAAGAGTCGTTTATTTAATCTAATGATTCCCTAGAGGGAGGCCTTTAAAGGAATACCTACAGACTAGTTTGGCTGCAGGTCATATAAGACCCTGTAAGTCTCCTGTGGCGGTAGGATTTTTTTATCAAAAAGAAGGATGGGGCTTTAGACCGTGTCTGGATTATGCGGTGATTAATAAGATCACTGTGCGCAATCCTTACCCGTTGCCGCTAATTCCAGATTTGTTTAACCAGCTAACCGGAGCTAAGTGATTCTCTAAAATTGACCTTCGTGGGGCATATAATTTGCTGCGGTAAAGGAGGGCGATGAATGGAAGACAGCCTTAATACCCCAGAGGGTCATTTTGAGTGTCTGGTGATGCCTTTTGGCCTTACTATTGCGCCGGCATTTTTTCAAAATTTCATTAATGACATTCTGAGGCCGTTGATCGGAAGGAGTGTTATTGTTTATTTGGACGATGTTTTTGATCTATTCACCTGATCTGGAGTCACATTGGCAAAGAGTCCGCGAAGTTCTTCAGATTTTGAGCGAAAACAACCTCTTTGCTAAAATGGAAAAGTGCGAGTTTGCAGTACAGAAACACGGATTTTGGTAAGGACTTACCTGTAAAATCCTTTTCAGCGAAGAAGGAAGGAGACACACTAGTCATTACTAGTGGGTAGGCGGAGCCCACATAGGATAGAAACACCTCAGATTAAAAAAGTGTTGACCGCCCCTCCAGCATATATGGCTCCTCCTACTCCAGCTCTCCAGTCGTACCCAAGCTTAAGGAAGAGTAAATATCACCAGCGGAGCAACATAACCCCTTCTGAAGGATTTCAGAGAGAAAACAAGGAGACAGGTTATGCATATAACAGAAAAACCACACAGTCTCAGGTACTACTCACTGAACCTGACCACTGCGATGAGCTGGCGATGCTGGAACAGAGCCTTAGCGCGCCGACCTCAGCCCAGATAATCGCTATCAGAGAAGGGTCACGCCGCATCTGAAAACACAACAACACACTTCTGCCATGGGAGGGATGTGTGTCTCCCTTCCTTCTTCGCTGAAAATGATTTACAGGTAAGTCCTTACCAAAATCCGTGTTTCAGTAGCAGATGAAGGAAGGGAGACACACTAGTCATTACTAGTAGGACATCCCAAAGCAGTCCAAAAATAAGGGTGGGCAAAAAAAAACAAAAAAGGCAGATACCCAACAACCTAAATAAATGGGCAACTAGCGCTAACTACAAGTTCACAAGAACTTTAAACTACAGCCGCCTGCAGGACCCTACGTCCTAAGGCCGCATCAGCGGAAGCACTGACGTCCACCTTTTTGTACATGTGTGGACGGAGCGCCAGGTCGCCGCCCGGCAGAGCTGAGCTGCCGAGGCTCCTTGATGGAAAGCCCACGATGAAACCCACAGCCCTTGTGGAGTGAGCTCGAATCTTAATCGGGCAAGGTTCGCCCTTAAGTCGGTAAGCCTCTAAAATGGCCGACCGAATCCAACGAGCTATAGAATCCTTGGAAGCTCGTTGCCCACGTCGACGACCTGCTGGAATCACAAACAGAGAATCTGACTTCCGAAAACTTTGAGTAATAGACAAATAGAACTTCAAAGCCCGCACCAAATCCAATGTGTGCAAGGCCCGTTCCTTCGCATTCCTTGGCTCCGGACAGAGCGAGGGCAACACAATATCCTGGTTAACATGAAACTGTGACACCACTTTAGGTAGAAAGTCACCCCGTGTGCGAAGCACTACGCGATCTGGGAGAAACTCCAGAAAAGGAGGCGAGCAAGAAAGAGCCGCCAACTCAGAAACCCTTCTCAAAAAAGTGACCGCCACTAGGAAGGCAACCTTCCAAGAGAGAAAGGAAAGATTAACAGAGTCCATAGGCTCAAAAGATCCATGTTGAAGAGCCTCCAAGACAAGATTGAGCCGCCAAGGAGACACAGGCGCCTTCCGCGGCGGAAATTGACGGTTTACCCCGCGAAAAAAGGAACGTACGTCCCTACGCGAAGCGATAGTCTTCCGAAACAGCAAGGACAGAGCAGAAACCTGTCCTTTCAGAGTGCTAACTGCCAAACCCTTGTCCAGCCCGTACTGCAAAAAGGCCAACAAATTGGGAATGGAAAAAATCCTCGAGTTCCTAGAAGAACCCGAACACCACGAGAAGAAGGCTTCCCAAGTCTTGTGATAAATCCTAGTAGTAGCTGGACCTCTGGCAGCTTGCAGAGTGGCAATGACCTCGGCTGAAAAACCTTGACGGGTCAAGATTTCGTCTCAAGAGCCACGCCGTCAAACGCAGAGACTTCAGGTCCGGGTGATGAACGGGCCCTTGGGTTAACAGGTCCGGGCGAAGAGGAAGTGGAGGCGCTGCCAGAAGCGACACCAGTGTCGAGAACCACGTCCTCCTCGGCCAATCTGGGGCTATCACCATAGCCGGGACTCTCTCCAGTCTGATCCGTCGCAACACCAGAGGAAGTAAGGGTATCGGCGGGAACACATAGATTAGCTCGAATTGGTTTCCAAGGAGCCACCAGAGCATCCACTGCCACAGCGTTCGAGTCCTTGTACCTGGACATGAACGTCGGTAACTTGGCATTGATCCTGGATGCCATCAAATCCACTTGGGGAGTTCCCCAACGGGAGCACAGCAGTGCAAAAATTTTCGGGTGAAGACTCCATTCTCCGGGATGCATTTTTTCGCGACTGAGGAAGTCCGCTGTGATATTCTGAACTCCTGGAATGTGAATCACAGAGATGGCTGGCACTCTGGCCTCGGCCCATACCAGAATTCGAGACACTTCCATCATGAGCCTGAAGCTCCTCGTCCCACCTTGATGGTTGATATACGCGACCGCCGTCGCGTTGTCTGTCTGCACTCGGACTGGTAGACCGCTTAAAGGGACCGTCCAGTGTTGGAGGCAAAGGAAAACTGCCCTCAATTCCAGGATGTTGATCGGCAGGACAGATTCTTCCAACGACCATACTTCCTGAATCCAGAGATCGTTCCAGACACCCCCCCAGCCCGTGAGGCTGGCATCGGTGGTTATGATCGACCACCTCGGAGGAAGGAAGGACTTCCCCGGGGATAACGCTTCCGGACGTAACCACCATTCTAGAGACTCTCTCACCCTGTGGGAGATGATGACACTGCAATCCAGTGAAAACTGTGATCGATCCCAACGGTTCAAGATGAACATTTGGAGAGCCCTGGAATGAAATTGGGCAAACGGAATTGCTTCCATTGACGCCACCATCAAACCCAGAAGGCGCATACACCTTCGAAGGGACATTGCTGTCGCAGACTTCATGACCTGTACATGACGAAGAAGACTCGCTTGCTTGTCTGGAGGCAGAGACACCACTGCTCGTATCGTGTCGAAATGCATTCCCAAAAACAGGATGACTGCGACGGTTCCAGAGACGACTTCTCCCAATTGACCAGCCACCCGAAGTCCTCCAGGAGCTGAAGGGATAGATTGCGAGCCGTCACCGCCCTCCTCCTTTGAGGACGCCACAATCAAAAGGTCGTCCAGATAGGGAAGAATCGTAACCCCCTGTCTTCGCAGAATCGCCATAAGAGGAGCCAGAATTTTTTGTAAAAACTCTGGGTGCTGAGGCCAACCCGAATGGCAGAGCCACAAACTGGTAATGGTCCTGGCCTATGGCAAAACGAAGGAAGCGTTGGTGGGCCCTTCCGATGGGGACATGCAAATAAGCGTCGCGAATGTCGATTGACAACCAAAAAATCGTTCTGCGACAAGGCCGCCACAATGGAGCGAAGTGACTCCATGCGGAATTTCCGGGAGAGGACATGCCGATTCAATCTTTTGAGATCTAGAACGGGGCGAAATTTGTCCTCCTTCTTGGGGACCACAAAGAGGTTGGAATAAAACCCTCTTCCCCGGTCCTCCGGTGGAACTGGTACCACCACACCCTTCTGTAGAAGGGAATCGACCTCCCGCAGTAGAGCGGCATATAGCTCGGGCTCTGACGGAATGCGGGATTGGCAAAAACTGTCCGGGGGTCGAGAAAGAAACTCTATGAAATAGCCTGCCGACACAACCCGCGTCACCCAGACGTCCGACACGCGGGAAGCCCAAATCGTTCGAATTGGAGCAGGCGACCTCCCACTCGAGAGCCCTCGAGTGAGGCCCTGGCGTCAGTCCGCCTTAGCGGGCTTTTTGTCAGTCTCCCGCTTGTCTTGGCGGAAGCTCTGTTTCCAGGAAGTGTGGGATTTCTGAACATTCTTTTTTCCCGAAAAAGAGGGACGCCCCGATCGCCAAGAGGGCTGACCGAACCATCCCCTGGACCGAAAGGACCACCGACTAGTACCGGCACTATGCCTGCCAGCCGCAGAAGACACAGCTCTTCGCTGCGGTAAAGCCGTTCTTTTGCCTTTGCCTTGGCAATCAGCTCCGTGAGGTCAGATCCAAATAGCTGACCACCCTTGTAAGCTAAAGAAAGCAAACCTTGCTTGGAAACCGCGTCTCCGGTCCACTGTCTAAGCCACAGAGCTCTCCTGACTGTGATCGCCGAGGATTGTGCCCTGCACAGCAGTGAGGCAGTATCCAAACCTGCATCACTGCCATATGTGCTGCATCCTCCAATGACTTGAAAAGCCCCTCTACCTCGGATAGTGGGGATCCATCTTGGCACGCCGTCCGTAGACAGTCTAACCAGCTCAGGGAAGCTTTACAAGCACACATGGATCCTAGCACTGCTCTGAATCCATGACCCGCGGCCTCGTAGATGGATTTCGCTGCCATCTCCGTTTTTCTGTCCAGCGGATCCTGCAGACTCGCCTTCCCTTTAACAGGAAGCAATGAGGATTTGCTAAGCTGGGATAAAGGGACATCCACTTCAGGAGAAGGAATCCAATTATCAATCAACTCCGTCGTACACGGATATAGCGTCTCAAAAAACCGTGTCCCCTGAAAACGTTTATCTGGACACAGGCGTTCCTTCTCCACTGCCTCATTAAGTTCGTCCAGAGATGGTAAGGATGATCGCGACCTATGCGACTCCTGAAACATCCGGGCCGACTTACCAGGACGTCTAGTTACCTCCTCCGTAACTGTAACGCCTCCCTCATGGCTCCAATAAAAGCCTCTGTACAGCTCAAAAGAGAGGCAGAGTGTCCCTGCCAATCCTCCTTATCCGAATCGGACACCTCCCCATTCGAGCTTGAAGGGGAACCCTCCATGCCCGAAATCTCAGAGTCGCTAAGCGGGAAGAAGGCATCGGCCTGTGTCGCTTCCTACCATGAGAGGATCTAGCTGACACCCAATAACCTAGAAGGTCAGAAAGGCCATTAATAGAACGAGTGAGGGCCTCCATTTTGTCATCACTGACACCTCCGACCGCTGCGCTTGATGGCGTCGAGGTCTGTGTGTCAGATACGCGAGACTGATCCTGTAGCGGATCTGGAGACGGTCCGCACCTCCTGGACCCTGATCCGACATGCCCTCACACAGTATATGGCAGGTCAAAAACCTGTCAGCAACTAGAACAGTGTGGTTTTCAAAGGCAAAATGTACGCTGAAGGGTTAAGCTCTTAAAGAGAGAGCTACCCCAGCTGTCTCCCAATAAAGGGTTAACCACCAAAGAAGGGGTTAATGTCGCAGACTCCCCACAACCCTTGTATAATGAAAGGGTGTGCGAGCCCCAGGTGCCTCTTATGAGGTAACAGCTGCAGGACAGAGTTTCAAAGATATGCCACACTAAACAAGAACGCCAACGAGATCGCTAACATATTGCGCTGAATTGTACATCGCAATGACCGCCAAAGTCGCTAAGGAGATCGCTAACCACTTATGCGTCGTCAATGAGATCGCCCACTGTGGCAGCTACTAGCGACATTAAAGACGATCACAAAAAACAAACGATCGCAAAGTTAAGCGACGCTATTGTGATCGCAGCGGAAGCGTTCCGTGTGACAGTACTTCCTGCGCTGTCGGTGTGAGGGGGTCAAGCTTCTGCCCTGACAGGTAGAAGCGACTCACCCGGCTGGCCGCGGTGTAGTGTCTTCCTTTCGGTCGGTCGGGGGAGCGGGAGTGAGGAGCCCGAGAAGGCCTTCAGTAATGGCTGCCACGCTAGAGGAGAGAGACCGGAAGAGAAAAAAGGCAGGGAAGCCACGCCCCCCGCCGGTTTAAAAAAAAAAAGAGCGCGACTCACTCCGCTCCCGCGTCCTGCAGGTATCCACCTGCGGACAAAAGTACACAATCACCACACATGAATACATGTAGCAGCGGCTGCCGCAGCGGCCGCTGAAGCACTCAAAACACATTAAAATGTGGAGTACTCACCCAGCTGAGCGCCACAGGGACCCCTTAGAGATTTGTGGCGCTGTGCCCGTAGCTTCCCCCCAGGGCGGGGAATGCAGTGACCCCAGAAGCGCGGTTTGCGTCCCCGCCAGGGAAGCAGTCCTCATCCCCCAGGGCCGGCAGGGTTCTGCAGGGACCACCTTACAGGGTAATACAGATCCGCCAAGGGAGAGGTGGGGTCCAGCAGCGCTGAGACCCCTGAGACCTCTAGACCACTGGCGGTCCAAGTCTCTGTCCGACTAAAATAAAAAAATCTTCTGAGGAGCTGCTTCCAGCAGCGACTATCCTCTGTGACCTCAAATTTTAGACTGGAGAGCTGGAGTAGGAGGAGCCCTATATGCTGGAGGGGCCGGTCAACACTTTTTTTAATCTGAGGTGTTTCTATTGTTCCGACACGCACCACAATTGTGGATACCAGGGCTATGGGGTACTCGGAGCCGAGCCCATGGAAATCTATGGGAGTTGTCACTGGTAGCGGTGGCTCGGTCCGTGGCCCTGGCGGTCGTGCGATAGGGGATATTTACAGGGGGTTTTAAGGATAGGTAGTTCGTGACGCCACCTGTGGTATCTGGTTAATTGGACCAGCGCTGCTATAAGGACTTTCACAGGGGATGTTATGGGGCAGCTTGGTGGTAAGTCTCCCACAGGTGAGACTGGTCCCTGGAAGTCTATAGTGATGATGCAGGTGTAGATAATAATTCAGTCACACACAATGCAGCTTCTTTTCATACCTTTTACTGGTAGATGGTTCAAGCAGATCCCGGGGAGCTGGTCGGGATGGAGAGTGCACATTCGGGTAACAGCTGAACAGGTTAGAGGCCTCCTTAACTCCAACATGTATGTGAGTCCAACTTGCCTGAAGCGAAGTTAACTCTGCAATCTCCAGCTTTCTCAATAGCTGTACTGCCCGGCCAATATTGTGGTGGAGCCTTCTATGTGGTGAGAACAGAGTCCTTTTATGCGGGGCCCTGCTAAAAGTCCTTGTTCCTCCTGACTCCGATTACGTATTGACACTTAGGGCTGCTCTCTGCGACCTGTAGTCCAGATGCCTCCGGTTTTCTTGTTACTAAGCTTGAAACTGTAGCAACGCTTCGGACCCCGGTGTCCGGCAATTTAGTGCAGGCAATCCAATACCTAAAGCACTTCTCTATCCTCTCCACTGTGCCCTTCGCCCTGCTCTCGCTCTTAGCATAAACACTTGTAGCTTCGATGGTAATGTCAGCTTTTTCCAGAGCTCGCTGAGCAGCTCTCAGTATCCTCCTTACTTCAGCTTCTGTTGAGGTACTGATTAAGGGTAGCTCTGACTAGGCTAGGATGATCCACTTCACCCTACTAGCCTCCACTTGCTTGTCAGGTGAGCTACGCTAACTCTGCGAGGATTCAATCCTTTCTCCTCTCCTTCCAAGTCCAGGCTTTTGAGCATCTCAAGGAGAGGTTGTTATGATCTGCTACAAGCACTAAGGAAAGAAAGGAGGTCTGTCCCTACAATAGAACTAAGCTGGATCCCTACGATGTAACGGGGAACCTGATTCTGCGATCAGACCCGCTAAAGTCCTCAGCTAGTCTGAACGAAGACCTATAGATGTGAGGGAGGGATCCCTACTAGTGTTGAGCGATACTGCTCGATATCTAAAAATATCGTATCGGAATGGTATCGCCGATATCACTAAATATCGTCGATATCCGATTCCGATACCGGAAGTCCCATGTAAGTCTATGGGAACAAAATATCGCAACAAAAAAAACCCTTTCTTTCGTTGTAAACACAAAATATACACACATAGAATACATATATATATATATACATGTCATTGTGACATATATATATATACATATATTTATAGTTTATACACTTCTACATAGTAAAATAGACTCTGATTCAATTGCCGGGTAAAGCCGTGACATACCCCATAGAAGTCGACGGGCTCGGTGCCGAGTACCCCCAAAACCTCTGGCTCTGTGCGACTCAACTTGGGCGTCACGAACAGGATTCTGTAGCTATCAATAAGCGAGTCCTGTGTGCCTGAATTGAACTGGTTTTGTGCTTGAGAATTGCTAAAATCATCAGAGAATGTATTTGCCATTTTTCCGCCATATCTGCGTCACGACGAGGCACTGGTGAAGAAGAAGGGCGTGCTCTTCGTGGGTGTTCTCTCACTCAGTGGCGCGAAAACGATGGCCGACCACTCTAAATGGTACTGCAATGTAAGATCGTGCCCCACAGCTCTTCAGTTCCGCCTCCTCATCCTCCTCAGTGTGCGGAAACTAACACGAAGGTCCCGCCTCCCTACAAAAGAGGGCCCTCTCCAGATGTTAATGACACATGTGACTTGGCAGAGATGGCTAATGGACACGAGCAGAAGTGTGAAGGGATGGAGCAGTCAGAGCTCTCCCCCCACGGAAGCGACCCGATCGCCACGGAACCACCGTTGGGCACCCGGCCTGGAAACCCTCCTACGCTGCAAGAAGCGGAGGATACCCTAAGAGGCCTGGCCCGGCACCGGGAGGAGGTCGCCAGGATGGAAGCCAGCTGGCGTGCCCTAAAACTAAACTTGGAGCGGCGCCAATCCCTCTTACCTGAAGTGTCTGTGCCGGAAGGTGAGGCACCCGTTCTAGTAGAGGAGTCCGTGCGGGCATCCCAGCCCTTGCAATGTGATCCGGTTGACGTTGTCGCAGTGGAGGCACCCGTTCCTGCAAAAAACTCTGCACCGGCAGCACCCCAGATCCCGCTGTCTGCCCCCGTCGCTGAGACAGAAGAAGCGACACCCGTCCTCATGGAGGAGGCCGCGCAGGCACCAGAGGTCTACCTGTCTGTACCGGAGCCCCGACTGTCATCTGTTCCAGAGCCGGCTGCTTCCTCCGCAGGTGAGCGCCGCCAGAACTGTCGGGCGCCAGGAGAGCTGCCGCAAACCGGACATCGTAAGCTGCAGTTTGATGGTGGAGACATGGAGATGCTGGTGGAGGAGAATTACAGCCGGTGTCAGGAGGAAGAGTGGAGACGTTGGGAGCGGGAAGCAGAGCGACAAAGGGAGCAGCGAGAATCCCAAAAGCTTCAGCAACGTAACCTGGAGAAGGACCGGGCAGATAAGGACCGGATGAGAAAAGATAAAGGAACCCTGTGGGAGCCGCGGCGTAAGGGTGCAGTACGGAGCTTTAAATTGAAAGGTGGTTGGGGCTTCATCCAGGAGCCTGGACTTTATTTAGAAGTGTTTGTGACCCGGCAGGACGTGGAGACTCACCTCCCAGAAGGACACCCGGGAGGGACCTGTTGCCAGGAGACTTGGTGACTTACACCCGACACTGGGGTTACAATGGATGGTACGCCCTAAATGTTACCAGGTGCGACCCCTACTCCCCAGAGTGTCAGGAACCTGTGAGACCCTCGAGCCTTCAGCCTCCCACATCCAGGCCTCTGCACAAGTGCCCACCCCACGCCGTAAATCTCCCCAGCCTCCCTCAGTGGTCTCCTCAGCAGCCCCAGCTATGGACATGATAACTATAGCTGGCCCGTACCCGGCGCCTGTTAGGCCCCCTGGGGTTCGTTCAGTCCGGGACATAGGGCTCCAGACCCGGAGGGAGATGAAAGAGGTGGCCACACAGACACAGATAGCGGGTTACGACTTGACTGTACAGGCCACACGACGTCATCAGGTCCTGGTGGTCCTTGGTGTCTCGGATGTTTGGCAAGCATCAGAAGAGTACCAGGTGGTACCTGGAACACCCCTGCCAAAGAATTATAAATAACCCGGACAGGGTCCCTGTATGTAAATAGTTAAATTGTTGATGTACCCAGACGGGTGAATGTTCATAAAAAATTTTTTTAATTTAATAAAAAACACAACACAGTTTTCATTACTTTTATTACAGTCTCATCCTGCGACGCCATCGATCTCCTGTAAAAAAATGAAAAAAAAAAACAGCAGTATACCACCTGTCCGACGCAGTCCATAGTAACGAGTGTCCCACGACGATCCAGCTCTGCTACATCGGAATGACAGGCAGAGCCTGTCATCCCGGCGCAGCACAGCTGATTACCTGCTTCCCCGGCGGTGACGTCATCGGACTGGTTTACGGCCGGATTACCCTGCAGTCACTGCAGTTATCGCGAAAAACTGCATGTGACCGCCAGGGAGAAGATAATGGCGGCCATCAAGCAGTCCAGGACGTGACCGCCGGAGATCTTCTGCCAGGTAAGTGCCGCTGACTCCTGACAGACCCGACCGACGGACACTCACAGTGACAGTGACAAATCCGATTCCGGTATCCAATATGACGAAAATATCGGTACTCGGAATCGAAAGCCCGATACAGCTAATATCGGCCGATACCCGATATTTGCAGTATCGTATCGCTCAACACTAATCCCTACAAGGACTAGGGACTGGGAGAAAAGATGGACACCTCCTAACGGAAGTTGTAGCAGCAAAAGGCAAAACAAAGAACATAGAACATAGAGGTCAGAAGACCAAGCAAAAACTGTCTGAGTTAGGTAACAAAGCACCTGGCTAGCTTAAGAGTATAAGTTACAATGAAGTCCAGCAAAGCCAGAAGGGTGGAGCCGGATTAAATAGGCCACAAAGGTCATGTGACCAGCAAGATAAAAAAAAAACTAACAGGAGAGTTCTAACAGTACCCCCCCTTCTAAGAGGATCCTCCGGATCCCCTAGGACCAGGCTTATCCGGAAACCTCTTGTGAAACGCTCTGACAAGTCTGGACGCAGAAACATCATCCGCCCTCACCCATGAGTTATCCTCGGGTCCGAAACCCTTCCAAGCGACGAGATACTGAAAACTCCCTCTATACCGTCTAGAATTTAGGATGCGAGAAATTTCATATTCCCCGTCCTCCACCATCGGGGAACAGTGGCAGCGGAGTCTCCATCCGACACATCAGCTCTTTTCAACAGAGAAACATGAAACACCGGATTAATCTTCCAGGAGGTAGGAACCTCCAACCTAACAGCCGATTGGTTAACAACCTGAAGCACCTTAAAGGGTTCTACAAACTTGGGACCCAATTTTTTAGAAGGAATCCTCAACCTCAGATTCTTAAGGTACTGCCACACTAAGCTATCCCGCTAGCGATCTCGTTAGCGTTGCATACTAATGAGATCGCTAGCGGGATTGTTTCTATATCGCTAAATGCAGCCACATTTAGCGATATAGTTAACGACGCTATCGCCGTTAGTGTGTCGACCCGCCACCACAATTGTGGGTTACCAGGGCAATGGGGTACTCAGAGCCGAGCCCATGGAAGTCTATGGGGGTTTTGTCACAGGTAGCTGTGGCTCGGTCTGTGGCCCGGGCGGTCTGGCGTATGTTGGGGATATATTTACAGGGGATTGATTTATGTACAGTTCGTGACGCCACCTGTAGTGTTCTGGTAATTAGTACCAGCGCTGCTGTAGATCTCTGAGGGATGGTGAGGCAGCTAGATGTCGGGTCCCCTACAGTGGGACTCTTCCCTCAGGTCGGTAGTTAGGTAGGGATTGTGCAGGCATGCAATAATAACTCAGTCTCACACAGTCAACGTCTTTCCATACCTTTACTTGCAGGATGATAAGGCAGGTCCCAGGGAGGCTGATGGGGTTGATGGAGGATGAGCTTTGAGGCAACAGCTAAGCAAGTTAGGGGCCTCCTTTACTGTCCAATGAAGCTGAGTACGACCAGCCTGAAGCGTAATCCTCTCAAATCTCCAGCTTTTCTTTAGCTGTACTTGCCCAGACAGATTTGTGTTAGAAGCCTTTCTGCGAGGGAGCTGAATCCTTTTATTGTCGTGCACTAACTCAAAGTCTTCACACCCTCTGACTCCAGCTACGTTCTGACTATAAGGGGCTTGTCTGCCGCGACCTAGGGTCCGGTAGATTCCTGGTTTTCTCTTCACTATGCTGTACAATAGTGATCCTTCGGTCCCCAGTAACCGGTTGCAACGTGCAGGACTTTTCCAAGTCAAAAGCACTTTTTCAATTATCTTCCTTCCACTTTGCCCTTCGCCTTGCTTGTCTCTTAATAGATAGTTCAGTCTTTCTTCCAGTGGGGCACAGCTCTGACTAGACTAAGGTGTATACAGACACCTACACCAGACTCCACTTTCTGAACTGATGATAGACTTAAACTGGACACGTCTACTCTGTCCAAGGACAGGAAACTGACTTCTCACTCTGAAGTCCAGACACTGACTGACTAAATCACTCCCTTCCACACCCCTGCTGGGTGTGTCAGAAGTGTACATGATGTCATGAAGAGACCTTAACTGTTACCTCTCCACTCATCCTCCTGGTATTGTGTACCAGGGCTACACATTCCCCCATGGTAAATGACAGCACTCCCGGGCTGTAAAATATAAAGAGACAGAAAATTTTGTTTATGCATAACAACAAACATTAACTTCTTCCCATCCGGGAGGTGAGAACACCTTGAACGTTACGAACAATAACATTTTACATATAGAAATACAAAAGTATCAAATAGCATTTAATAAATATATATACAAGATACTTGTGAAGGACCCGCACCAAACCTTCAACGTGGGTCCTGGGTGGGCTGCAGGACATCCAAATGCAGACCTCACTCAGTGCCACACCACACGGGTTTTTGGTTCAGAGGTGAGTCAAGGTTTCATGTGAAACCATTAAGAAGGCACTTTAGTGCAACTATTTACAGGATACAGTTTTTGGGCTGGCTCAGTCCTCAGCCTCTGAGTCCATTGTTAAACGAAGACATAATAGGGAAAAAACACATTTATATATATAGACTTTTCACAATATATTTACATCAATTCGTTATAATCACTGCTGATATCTAATGGGTAATTTCCCTTTTGTGATTCTCTCTGATCTACGTGGTGTAGTTTCAGGTATAACAAGTTGCGATCTGTCTGCACTGCGTAACGGCAAACTATAGAACTGCCTTAACCTTTCTATGGATCTGGCAAGCGTACTGATGGCTGGGCGGTGTGAGTCAGCTTCACCAGGGGATCCCATAGTATGGGGCGCTGCTACAGATGATCCATCTTGAGGTTCTACAGGTTGAGGTGTTGCTGGAATGGGTAACTCCTGGACGGGTTCAACTGGCACCACAGGCACAACTGGAGGTAGAACTTCCTCTTGTGGCTGATAAAAACTGCAACACTGGAATTATCACAGCATCTCCCAGTCGGGGCCAATCCGCAGGAAAATCTCCCAGATCGGTGTGTAGGACCTCTTCCTTTCTTTCTCTTTGATTGAAGACAGGGTTCTTTTCACAACTCTTTAAGTGTTCTGGACACAACTTCAAATGATCTCTGGACACAGTGGTTGTTGTTCTTCCTCCGTCTTTACTGACGACACAGACTTTTCTGTTGTCATATTTAGAATCTTGTATGACGTAGGGTTCTTGCTCCCACTGATTATCCAGTTTGTGCATCTTCCTTTTTCTTTTTAATACTACCTCTCCAGGCATCAGAGGCTTGGCAGGAGCATTTCGGTTGTAAACATCTTCCTGTTTCTCCCGTGCCTTATTAAGACTTTCCTCTACACAGATTTGTACTCTTCTGTATTGCTCTTGCCGATTGACGTCCCAGTTCTCCACGGCATCGTCTGCCTCCGGTTCTACCACTCCAAGTTCTAAATCCATTGGTAGTTTTCCGGGCCTTGCTCTCATAAGATAGGCTGGAGTGCAGTTAGTTGAGCTTACAGGTATATGGTTGTACAAATCAACCAAATCAGGTAGTAAATCCGGCCATCGATTCCTGTCTTCCAACGGTATGGATCTCAACAAGTCAAGGACAATATGGTTCATCTTTTCACAAAGACCGTTGGTTTGAGGGTGATATGGTGTTGTTCTTATTTTCTTGCACCCGTACATATGACAGAATTCCTTGAATAAATCAGCTTCGAAAGCAGGTCCCTGATCGGTTAAGACTTGCTCGGGATACCCATGCGGTCTGCAGAAGCTTGCTTGAAAGGTCTTCGCGGCCGTCACTGCGGTCTGGTCTTTCACTGGAACGACTACCAGAAATCTGGAGTAATGGTCCACCATGGTCAAGGCGTATGAGTATCCAGATCTACTCGGCGACAGTTTGACGTGGTCCAGGGCCACAATCTCCAGAGGACGAGTCGTCCGGATAGGTTGCAGGGGGGCCTTTTGGCTACCGTAGTCCTTTCTTCTGAGACCACAGGGTCCACAGTTCCGACACCACCTCTCAACAGAGCTGCGCATCCCTACCCAGTAGAACCGGCATCTCAACAGGGTCTCCAGCTTCCTCCAGCCAAAGTGTCCTGCTTGATCGTGGTACGCTTCCAACACCATTGGGACGTCTGCCTTGGGGACCACGATTTGCCAGACCATTTCATGGGTTCTGGGGTTGACGTATCTTCTGCACAACTTCTCACGGTATAGGAACAACCTGCTTTTCTCGTTCCACAGGAGCTTGGCTGACATAGGTGCATCCTTTTCCAGAGAGGAGCCTTCCTGTCTTAACAACTCCTTGATGCGGCTGACCACTGGATCACTGTCCTGAGTCTCTTTCCAGCTGTGATGGGGTAAAGGATTTAATGTTGCACCATTCTGCTTTCTGTGGACTTGATGCTCGTGGACTACCCCATTTCGATGGAACGCGGGTAGCTCAATTTCTTCCAGGTCGTCCGATTCTTCTTCCGTGTCAGAGTCATGCGGCATTCGGGACAACGCATCAGCATTAGCATTCTTTCGACCTGCCCGGTATTTGATAGTAAACTGATAATTGGACAACCGAGCCATCCATCGCTGCTCCATGGCGCCCAGCTTGGCGGTTTCCAGGTGCGTTAACGGGTTGTTGTCTGTAAACGCAGTGAACTTATTGGAGGCCAGATAGTGCTTAAATCTTTCAGTGATGGCCCAGACCAGCGCCAGAAACTCCAGCTTGAAGCTGCTATAATTTTCCGGATTCCTTTCAGTTGGCCTGAGTTTTCTGCTAGCATATGCGATGACTTTTTCTTGTCCATTCTGCTTCTGACTGAGAACGGCTCCCAACCCTTCATTACTGGCGTCGGTGTACAACAGGAACGGTTGGCTGTAATCAGGATAGGTTAAGATCTCATCACCTGTCAGGATCTCTTTCATCTTTTGGAATGCTTCAGCCTGTTCTTTACCCCAATTAAAGGGAGGGTTTCTGCTCTTTAAAGATTGTCCTACCAGGAGGTCCTGTAAAGGAGCTGCCTTCTTCGTGTAATCTTTCACGAATCTCCTGTAGTAACCCGTTAGTCCCAGGAACTGTCGCACTTCCTTAAGGTTCTTCGGCTCCGGCCACTTCTGGATGGCAGTGACTTTCTCTGGGTCCGGCGCTACTCCTTCCGAACTGACGATGTGCCCCAAGTATTGTACCTTCTGCTTGAGTAGATGGCATTTTGAGGGTTTCAACTTCATCCCGTACCTGGACAGGGACTCAAACACTTCTGCCAGGTGCTTCAGATGGTCCTCATATGTCTTGGAATACACGATAACGTCGTCTAGGTATAGCAGCACGGTTTCAAAATTGAGATGTCCCAGACAGTTTTCCATCACTCTCTGAAATGTTCCTGGGGCACTACTGAGCCCAAACGGCATTCTGTCGAACTCACAGAGCCCCATTGGGGTGGTGAAAGCCGTTTTCCTCACGATCCTCCTCAGCCACAGCCACTTGCCAGTAACCACTAGTCAGATCAAGGGTAGAAAAGTAGTTAGCCGTTTTCAGAGCAGCTAATGATTCCTCTATGCGTGGTAGCGGGTATGCATCCTTGTGTGTTATGCGGTTCACCTGCCTGTAATCCACACACATTCTCATACTACCATCTTTCTTTTTAACCAGAACTAGAGGGGCTGCCCAGGGACTACAACTATCCCTTATCACCCCAGCTTTCTTCATATCATTCAACATTTCTTTAGCCTTCTGATAATGAGCTGGAGGTATGGGCCTATACCGCTCTTTGATGGGAGGATGATTGCCTGTAGGGATATGATGTTGTACTCCCTTAATTGTCCCAAAATCAAGTGGATTTTTGCTAAACACTTGGGCGTACTCTTGCACCACCCGTAATACCCCTTGCTTCTGGTGAGCGGGGTGGTGTCCGTCCCAACATGGAGTTGCTGACACCATTCCGCCACCTGAGTTGCTGGGTCATTGTCCTCCTCTATTTGACAGGAGTCTAAGGACTCAGCCGGGAGAATAGAATTATTATCAACAGCATGAAGTTTAGCAATGGTTGCATAACGGGGTAAGTTTACCTCATCATCTCCCCAATTGAGAAGCCGTACAGGTACTCTTCCATTCACCACTTCTACTACTCCTCTAGCAGTCATAAGTGTAGGTCTATGTTCTGAATGGTGGGGTTCTACTACAGCTTGGTAATTCTGTCCTCTCAGACCTATGGCTGCCCTGCACCAAATGATCATTTCACTCATTGGGGGTATCACAATAGGAACTGAGTCAGCGACCCGTACATTACCAATTTCGCCGTCGGTAAGCTTCGCTTGCTGCTGACACACCAGGGCCCGGATCTCTCTTTGGATTACTCCTCTCTGCCTTGGTCGGGCAATCTCAGCGAGCTGTTGGAGTAAGAACACAACTTCTCCCAAACAATTACCGATAATGTTAGTACCCAAAATGATATTTAAACCGTTCTCCTCATTTACAGTCTTTACTACCAGAAGCCCTTGGTCTTTCAACTCCTCTCTGCCCACCTTTACATCTACACATTTGGTTCCGAGTACTTCTACAGGAAGACCATTCGAAGCATACACAGTAAAGTCAAGGCTCGGAGGTTTAAGACTGTCCATTGACCAGTACTTGGTATATAGAGCATCAGGTATGAGGGTCACCTGGGACCCAGTGTCTAACAATGCTGGAACAGCAATACCATCTAGAATAATAGACAGGTAGGGTCGCCCTCCCACATACCTGCGGTTCCAGTCTAGGGGGCCTGACGGGTATTCTCCTGGTGTTGGCCCTTGGACCCAGGTTCTGCCCGTTTAAAGGACACTGTGTAGACAGATGACCTTTCCGGTTGCAGCGATAACAGATGATCTCTCGACGAGAAGGGTGTTGATCAGAGGTTGCTCCTGGGGTGGCGTTGTCCTCCTCCGGGGGGCGACGTCTTCTTTCTCCTCCGGTGCATCCACGGAACGTCCTCTGGGCAGTCAGCTAGCAAGATCTTCCCTTCCTCTTCTTTCCGCAGCTGTAGGGCACTCATCACAGCGGCCAGATTTTTAGTCAGCTGGCGCACCTCTGAGCGCAGACAGTCCAATTCACTAGGAGGTGTCACCTGCGTTTTGGTTTCTGCCACTAGCGGGGAACAGGGGGTTACTGCCGGGTCCAGAGTGACTTCACCCTGATGATGTTGGGTGGCCACCTCGGGTTTGCCCAGGGGCCGCAGCCCTTTTATTGCCATGTCCTTTAGGGCATCAAAGGTAGCATCCGGATGATCTAAGGACCACCAATTTACAGTTCTGCGTTCCTCTGGGGATCTCAATCCCTGTATAAATTGTTCTTTCAGCATTCTATTCTCGTCGATAGCATTTAAATGGTTAATTTGCTTGAGGGCTCTCAGGGCTCCCTGTAGTCGGCAAGCATAGTCCCGGATGCTGTCACCTGGCTGTTGTGAACAGTGATAGAAGGCCATCCGGAGATCCGTTTCTGTGCGGTCTTCAAATATGGCATGAAGCTTCAGGAAGATCGCAGGCACCGACTCCTGATCAACGGTATCCCAAGTCTCCACTTCCCTCTCAGCAGCGCCAGTTAGCTGCCCTATTAGCACAGCAGCTTTTTGTCTCTCAGGCATGGAGTACATTTCTAGGATGCTGCATAACTTCCGCTTGAAGCCTGCTAATGTGCCTGGCCCACCGCTGTATTGGGGAAGCCATTTCGCCCCAGGCATATATGGGAGCGTTAGTGGCATGATCGGGACTACCGGACTGGGTGCAGGGCCTGCGCCCCCATCTGGCGCTACAATACCAAGCGGTGCGGGATTGGGGCCTCCGGCCGGGGCCGCACTGTCAGCCGGTTGTTGTGACATCTTAGCGCCCCCTTGGTTAAACGGAGCCTACCGGTTTCAGATGCTGCTACTTCACAGGCACCGCAGTGGGAACAGGACCTTCGTCGCAGGCGCTCTGATGTCAGAGCGTTCACTTCCTGTTGCAGGACCTGCCGCTGAGTCAGAGCCGGGGCGTGTCCAAGACTTTGCGCGCTCTTTCAGGTACGCCCACCTTCTTCTCCAGCGCCTGAGGGCGCGAATATGGCGACAAAAATGGCGATGTTGGCGCCAAAAGTGCAAACAGTCCTTTTTCACAAAAACACTCCACAGGCACACAGGGCTCGCAATGCTGCAAGTTTCGTATCCTGTTCGTGACGCCAAGTTGTGTCGACCCGCCACCACAATTGTGGGTTACCAGGGCAATGGGGTACTCAGAGCCGAGCCCATGGAAGTCTATGGGGGTTTTGTCACAGGTAGCTGTGGCTCGGTCTGTGGCCCGGGCGGTCTGGCGTATGTTGGGGATATATTTACAGGGATTGATTTATGTACAGTTCGTGACGCCACCTGTAGTGTTCTGGTAATTAGTACCAGCGCTGCTGTAGATCTCTGAGGGGATGGTGAGGCAGCTAGATGTCGGGTCCCCTACAGGTGGGACTCTTCCCTCAGGTCGGTAGTTAGGTAGGGATTGTGCAGGCATGCAATAATAACTCAGTCTCACACAGTCAACGTCTTTCCATACCTTTACTTGCAGGATGATAAGGCAGGTCCCAGGGAGGCTGATGGGTTGATGGAGGATGAGCTTTGAGGCAACAGCTAAGCAAGTTAGGGGCCTCCTTTACTGTCCAATGAAGCTGAGTACGACCAGCCTGAAGCGTAATCCTCTCAAATCTCCAGCTTTTCTTTAGCTGTACTTGCCCAGACAGATTTGTGTTAGAAGCCTTTCTGCGAGGGAGCTGAATCCTTTTATTGTCGTGCACTAACTCAAAGTCTTCACACCCTCTGACTCCAGCTACGTTCTGACTATAAGGGGCTTGTCTGCCGCGACCTAGGGTCCGGTAGATTCCTGGTTTTCTCTTCACTATGCTGTACAATAGTGATCCTTCGGTCCCCAGTAACCGGTTGCAACGTGCAGGACTTTTCCAAGTCAAAAGCACTTTTTCAATTATCTTCCTTCCACTTTGCCCTTCGCCTTGCTTGTCTCTTAATAGATAGTTCAGTCTTTCTTCCAGTGGGGCACAGCTCTGACTAGACTAAGGTGTATACAGACACCTACACCAGACTCCACTTTCTGAACTGATGATAGACTTAAACTGGACACGTCTACTCTGTCCAAGGACAGGAAACTGACTTCTCACTCTGAAGTCCAGACACTGACTGACTAAATCACTCCCTTCCACACCCCTGCTGGGTGTGTCAGAAGTGTACATGATGTCATGAAGAGACCTTAACTGTTACCTCTCCACTCATCCTCCTGGTATTGTGTACCAGGGCTACACATTAGCGATCTTCTTAACGACTTTAGCGGTACAAAAGTACCGCTAAATCGCTAAGAAAAGGTGCCACACAGCGATTAGATGCTTACCCAGCGGGAGCGCCAGCGATGAAATAGGGTCCGGAACGATTCCAGCGACGAGCGAGATCACAGCAGGAAGCTCGTCGCTGGAAGCTGCCGCACTGAACAACATCGCTAACGGGATCGCTAAATAGTGACTTTTTTTAGCGATCCCGTTAGCGATATTGTTTAGTGTGGCATACGCTTAAGAGGATAACCAAACCATGTCACCAATAGCAAACAAAACTTCTTGCCATTTCCTATCAAAGTACCCTTTAGATTTTCTGTTAGCCTCCTGAAAATTACCACGCACATCCGTCCAAACTCTCTCCAAATCGCCAGAAAAATTTTCCTCTTCAGGCACGGCCGATACCAATTTGGAGAATGACCCAAACGATGGATGTCTCCCAGTACAACAAAAAAAAGGCGATCAACCAGCAGAGGAGGATGTATGATTGTTAAGAGCAAATTCAGCAAGTGGCAGAAACTCAGACCACCCCTCTTGATTGTCTGCCACAAAACAACGCAAGAACTGCTCAACATCCTGGTTTTTCCTTTCTGTCTGGCCATTAGACTCAGGATGATATCCGGATGAAAACGACAAATGAACACCCAACCTGTCACAAAAGGTGCGCCAAAAACGAGCCACGAACTGAGGTCCCCTATCAGAAACAATGTCAGTAGGAACACCATGTAGTCTGACAATTTCCTTGACAAAGGCCTTAGCGAGAGTCTTAGCGCAGGGCAGTTTGATGAAAGGAACAAAGTGACACATCTTGCTAAAACGGTCCACGACCACCCAGATGACAGTGAAACCCTCAGAGGGGGAAGGTCAGTAATAAAGTCCATAGCCAAATGTGTCCAAGGTGCACTAGGAACCTCCAGAGGGCAAAGCAACCCCGTAGCAGAAGTATGTGAAGACTTAGATCTAGCACACACAGTACACTGACGCACCCACTTAATGACTTCCTTCTGCCATCCAGGCCACCAAAAACTGCGACCCACAAGTCTCTTGGTCTCAGAGATTCCAGGATGACCTGCCAACCGAGACTCATGACACTCCACAAACAAATCTCTCCTAAAGGTCCCAGGCACAAACAACCTCCCATGGGGAGTGTTAGATGGGGCATTCTCCTGTGCTTTAAGAATCTCATCTTCCAACACAGAGTCCAAAGCAGCAATCACAACCCCTTCTTGTAAAATGTTCTCCTCCTCCTCAGTACCAATCATGGAGAAAAACTGCGAGACAAAGCATCAGCTTTCACATTCTTAGTACCTGGGATGTAAGTGACAGAAAAATTAAACCGCGAGAAAAACAGTGCCCATCTAGCCTGACGGGCATTCAAGCGTTTGGCAGCATCCAGATAGATCAGATTTTTATGATCCCTGAAAACCTGAACGGGAAATTCAGCACCTTCCAAGAGATGCCGCCAGTGTTCAAATGCGAGTTTAATGGCCTATAATTCCTGATTACCAATATCATAATTCAGTTCAGTCTGAGAAAATTTTTTGAAAAAAAAGCACAAGGATGCACTCTATCCGTGTTTTCCTGAGACAACACCGCGCCGACCCCCACAAAAGAAGCATCAACCTCAACCAAAAACGGTTTAGTCACATCAGGCTGCATAAGGATGGAGCAGAGCTGAACCTCTCCTTTAAAAACACAAAAGCTTCAATGGCCTCAGTAGTCCACTGAACCGCATTAGCACCTTTCCTGGTGAGATCGGTCAGTGGTTTGACAATAATAAAAACATTTTTAATGAATTTTCTATAATAATTGGCGAAACCCAAAAACCTTTGGAACGATTTCAAACCAATAGGCCTAGGCCATTCCTGATAATGTCATAGATCAACATATCAGTCACTATTATAACCGAAATAAATGGTAAAAATAACGGCAAATGCCATATATTAATGGACTGAAACCATGTCGGACTGTAATAGACCAACTGCATACATAATAGAACACGCCAAAGAACAAAAGCAGTCAAAGGTCAATGTGAGAAAAATAGAAAAAAACTTTATTACTAAATATGGATAAAAAGCATCACACAACAGGTGGACCCTGTGTGTGTGTCATGCAACACGGTAAAAATGTATATACAGCAAGGGGAGCCGCATGTGGTAGATGTAATACATGTAATAAACTTCAATTCGTATCAAACGAGATGGTATTCACATAATTATAATACATAGGTATGTATATAGAGGTAACTGATGGATAATAATATGGTACATACCAGAAGAGTCACCAATGTGACACCACACTAGCTGCCCCTGCCGCCCCAACGCGCGTTTCGGAGGATCTCCTTCCTTCCTTCTTCAGGGGGCAAGGATACAGCCGAAACAGCCATATAAATATACAAAAAACAGGAAATACCATCTGTGTCTAATTAGGGTACACACCTCCCAATTAATAGAAGCACCTAAACACATCTGCGTTTGGAGTAAAGAAATGGCCGATGCACCTCATAATTACCGTCGCCATGACGACCGGACCGGCAGCGCTATCCTTGGGTGAACGCCAAGACACATGGGGCCCCATGTGGGTAAGCGTCCGCAATTCAGCGGTGCAGTATACCGGAAGTTCCAGAGCGGACATGCGCAGTAGCGCCAAGAAGGTGCATACAAAAAAACAAGAGATAGAGCATACATAGTAAAAGTGGCGGCGGCCATTTTACTGAAGACCAGACGCAGAAATATGTTCATATCGGTGCAGGGTATGCCCAAACAGTGATATTAACAATGCTATTGCTACTCAGTATCTAGTATAAACATTAATAGACGATATATATGTATACAAACAATAAGGCAATGAATAATAAACAATACAAGGAAAATATATGAAAATAAAATACAGAAGAAAAATAAAAATAAAATAAAATAAATACAAAAAAGGAGGAAATGTGTAGCAATCAAAAAATTAAATAAAAAAGTAAACACAGACATATCAAAGATGTGGGGAAAATTAAATACATGGACCAATGGACACATACATATCTAACAACCGCATGTCAGGGACATATCATACCCTCCAACGGAGGATATAGATATACATATATATCCTCTGCATATGTAGAATATCATTGACCCATCTTGATTAATCTATATATCAATATTATCTACAACGCAGGGATGATTAGACGAAAGTATATAAATTCCATCCCTGATGACTCTCACAAGAACATAATATATAGAAACAAATTTTTAAATAATCGATAACAAAATAACAAATATCCTATCATGATAATTAGAAAGTCCTTTTGTATGTACTGGCAAAATTGCCTAGTAAACTTGTCAGCAATATTCTATATCGATCCGATGAATCACTGCGTAGATCATTGGTATATAGTCCCATGCAGATAAAAGAGAAGGTTGCAAGATGTGGTCCGGGATGTATAGAATATGGAACCCCACACTCAAGACTAGAATAGAATAAAAATTAATATTAAAATCAATTACAGTGTCCATGTACACACTTGGGAGCAAGATGTAATAAACAAAATACACAGCAGTCCATGACCTACAAAAAAGGAGCAAATGAGAGGCACTCATTTAGGCCGTCCGGATGTACAGTTTTGAGTCGCCAGATCCAGCGTGTCTCCAGTCTAGGCGGTAAGGTTCCCCCTTCTATCCGTCCGCACTCTAATAAGTTTCCTCCACTGTCTACATGCTCCAGTATTGATCTTTTTGTCCGGGTGGTGACTGATGCTCTTACTGACATCCCTAGATCCATCAGGGATGATAATCTAAATAAGTATGAAAGGGAGAGATTAAAATATTTAAGAAATCTTCCAGATGTGATAATTAAGCCTGCCGACAAGGGGGTAACGTCGTCCTGTGGCCTAAAAAAATGTATGAACAGGAGGCCTATCGCCAACTGGACAATAATACATATTATAAAAAACTCACTTACAATCCATTGTCGGCCTATAGTGCCCAACTTGATGCTATTATTCAACAAGCACTACAGGACGACGTTATCACCAAAGATCTTGCAACGGCGCTGACTGTCACGGAACCTACTGTTCCTACATTATATCTACTTCCTAAGATACATAAAAACATGGTGTCACCCCCGGGCAGACCTATCATTTCAGGTAGGGGTAATCTACTGGAGCATGTGAACAGATGGATAGATTTTCATCTTCAATCACTTGTAATTAATCTTCCATCGTTCCTCAAGGACACTGGAGATTTGTTGCGCAGGGTCGACGGCTTGTGTTTAGAGGGTGATACTCTACTAGTCTCGGCGGATGTTGAATCACTCTACACCAACATCAGGCACAGGGATGGTCTGCATGCCGTGAGTTACTTCCTCGGCATGTCCGCCCTCTCTCCTGAGGTGAGGAAACTTCTGCTGAGGCTGCTAGAGTTCACCCTCACCCACAATTTTTTTGTGTTTAAGGGTCCTTCTACCTACAGCTCCAGGGGACCGCCATGGGAGCAGCCTATGCGCCCTCCTATGCCGGTCTCTTTCTGGGGCTGTGGGAGAGGGACCTCTTCCTGTCTTACGAACAGGGATCAATAGAGCGCGTCCCCTTTTGGACGCGCTATATTGATGACATCTTCTTCGTGTGGCAGGGCACGGCCGTCGACCTTGGGCAATTCATGTCTCTCTTGAACGACAATGATCAGAATATCCACCTAACATTCATGTGGAATAATAATTCCATTGACTTTTTGGATGTGACCATCAAAAAAGATACATCTGGTCTTCTACAGACAGATATTTTTCGCAAAGAAACATCGACCAATAGCCTTCTACATGCGTCCTCTGGCCACCCTGGTCATATGATTAGATCTATTCCAGTGGGACAGTTCCTGCGGCTTCGTAGGATCTGTTCCACGGACGATGACTTTGAATCAAGAGCTGGGGAACTACGAACACGTTTTTTGGCGAGAGGCTATAGTGGTCGTTCGATCAAACGGGCCTATCAGAGAGCTAAACATTCTGTCCGTCGTGATTTGCTCTATGGGGCAAGTCCGAGGTCAAGAATAACATCTGCCAACAAGATCCGCTTTATTACAAATTTCCATTCACAAGCTGATCAAGTACGGACTATATTGAGGAGAGCATGGCCAATACTATTGACAGATCCAGTTATGAAAAAATTTCTTCCTGATAGACCTTCTCTGACCTTTAGGCGTGCAATATAGAATATTGCTGACAAGTTTACTAGGCAATTTTGCCAGTACATACAAAAGGACTTTCTAATTATCATGATAGGATATTTGTTATTTTGTTATCGATTATTTAAAAATTTGTTTCTATATATTATGTTCTTGTGAGAGTCATCAGGGATGGAATTTATATACTTTCGTCTAATCATCCCTGCGTTGTAGATAATATTGATATATAGATTAATCAAGATGGGTCAATGATATTCTACATATGCAGAGGATATATATGTATATCTATATCCTCCGTTGGAGGGTATGATATGTCCCTGACATGCGGTTGTTAGATATGTATGTGTCCATTGGTCCATGTATTTAATTTTCCCCACATCTTTGATATGTCTGTGTTTACTTTTTTATTTAATTTTTTGATTGCTACACATTTCCTCCTTTTTTGTATTTATTTTATTTTATTTTTATTTTTCTTCTGTATTTTATTTTCATATATTTTCCTTGTATTGTTTATTATTCATTGCCTTATTGTTTGTATACATATATATCGTCTATTAATGTTTATACTAGATACTGAGTAGCAATAGCATTGTTAATATCACTGTTTGGGCATACCCTGCACCGATATGAACATATTTCTGCGTCTGGTCTTCAGTAAAATGGCCGCCGCCACTTTTACTATGTATGCTCTATCTCTTGTTTTTTTGTATGCACCTTCTTGGCGCTACTGCGCATGTCCGCTCTGGAACTTCCGGTATACTGCACCGCTGAATTGCGGACGCTTACCCACATGGGGCCCCATGTGTCTTGGCGTTCACCCAAGGATAGCGCTGCCGGTCCGGTCGTCATGGCGACGGTAATTATGAGGTGCATCGGCCATTTCTTTACTCCAAACGCAGATGTGTTTAGGTGCTTCTATTAATTGGGAGGTGTGTACCCTAATTAGACACAGATGGTATTTCCTGTTTTTTGTATATTTATATGGCTGTTTCGGCTGTATCCTTGCCCCCTGAAGAAGGAAGGAAGGAGATCCTCCGAAACGCGCGTTGGGGCGGCAGGGGCAGCTAGTGTGGTGTCACATTGGTGACTCTTCTGGTATGTACCATATTATTATCCATCAGTTACCTCTATATACATACCTATGTATTATAATTATGTGAATACCATCTCGTTTGATACGAATTGAAGTTTATTACATGTATTACATCTACCACATGCGGCTCCCCTTGCTGTATATACATTTTTACCGTGTTGCATGACACACACACAGGGTCCACCTGTTGTGTGATGCTTTTTATCCATATTTAGTAATAAAGTTTTTTTCTATTTTCTCACATTGACCTTTGACTGCTTTTGTTCTTTGGCGTGTTCTATTATGTATGCAGTTGGTCTATTACAGTCCGACATGGTTTCAGTCCATTAATATATGGCATTTGCCGTTATTTTTACCATTTATTTCGGTTATAATAGTGACTGATATGTTGATCTATGACATTATCTGGTTAACCTTTGTTACTGTGTTATGCACAGGTTCCTCTGATCACAATATGGACTATCGAGCCAAGGAAAAGGTTTGGCTCAATAATGTGGATAAGGCATTTACTACTGGTGGAGCGGATACACAGCAGCCCAATGATCTCAAATGGGATGACAAATTGTCATCTATCAAGATGATGCTCATGAAACGGTCCCGTATTTGGTGGAACAGACTATTCCTTGAAAAATATGTACAAAATAAAATGATACCAAGAGGACTTAGGGTCCGTGTTATACCATCCTACCCGGTTGATGACGCAGTTTTCATTACCAAATGGGAGGAGACATGCACCCTCTGCTCTGTTACCCTCATGCAACTACTAATTGATCTAAATTCAACCAGTATCTCTGAATTGGATAAACAGATAGATGTTGCACAAATTGAGGTCAGGGCAGGTTGTCCTGCTGACAAACTTCAATCATTTGATTTAGATCTTGATAAAGCTTTGGACCAATTGGCAACTAAAATCCAAGAGACACAATTATCCAAATTTAACAGAGATACCAGAGACTACCAATCTAAAAAGGTATATTTATGGCGTACTAATGAAGGGCGAAACATACAGAGAACTCCCTCTAATATATCTTTATCATCTCTGAGTGGACGGTCCGATCTGTCATCAGTTTCTGCATCTACTAGTGGGATTGAGAGTACTCGTCTGAGAGACCACTCCTACCATCCATATAAAAGACGCCATGCTCCAACAGGTCCCCCTAAGAAGGATAATAAGGTGATTAATCTTAGTCAATATATGCTATCTGAGGTGGACCTTAGTCTTTTGGGAAAGGGTCTTTCCTTTTCCCCCACATCTAATTTCAATATGTTTGATACTATTAAAGATCTTCATCTCTTTGCCAGATCTCTGCTGTTCAAGAGATTCTATTTTAATAATGAACTTCATGTCCTTTTCCCTACAGAAGAGGAACAGAATGCACTAAGGGTCCTTGAGGAATTGGCAGTGGAACATACACATGACGGCGGTAAGGTTCCCCCTTCTATCCGTCCGCACTCTAATAAGTTTCCTCCACTGTCTACATGCTCCAGTATTGATCTTTTTGTCCGGTGGTGACTGATGCTCTTACTGACATCCCTAGATCCATCAGGGATGATAATCTAAATAAGTATGAAAGGGAGAGATTAAAATATTTAAGAAATCTTCCAGATGTGATAATTAAGCCTGCCGACAAGGGGGGTAACGTCGTCCTGTGGCCTAAAAAAATGTATGAACAGGAGGCCTATCGCCAACTGGACAATAATACATATTATAAAAAACTCACTTACAATCCATTGTCGGCCTATAGTGCCCAACTTGATGCTATTATTCAACAAGCACTACAGGACGACGTTATCACCAAAGATCTTGCAACGGCGCTGACTGTCACGGAACCTACTGTTCCTACATTATATCTACTTCCTAAGATACATAAAAACATGGTGTCACCCCCGGCAGACCTATCATTTCAGGTAGGGGTAATCTACTGGAGCATGTGAACAGATGGATAGATTTTCATCTTCAATCACTTGTAATTAATCTTCCATCGTTCCTCAAGGACACTGGAGATTTGTTGCGCAGGGTCGACGGCTTGTGTTTAGAGGGTGATACTCTACTAGTCTCGGCGGATGTTGAATCACTCTACACCAACATCAGGCACAGGGATGGTCTGCATGCCGTGAGTTACTTCCTCGGCATGTCCGCCCTCTCTCCTGAGGTGAGGAAACTTCTGCTGAGGCTGCTAGAGTTCACCCTCACCCACAATTTTTTTGTGTTTAAGGGGTCCTTCTACCTACAGCTCCAGGGGACCGCCATGGGAGCAGCCTATGCGCCCTCCTATGCCGGTCTCTTTCTGGGCTGTGGGAGAGGGACCTCTTCCTGTCTTACGAACAGGATCAATAGAGCGCGTCCCCTTTTGGACGCGCTATATTGATGACATCTTCTTCGTGTGGCAGGGCACGGCCGTCGACCTTGGGCAATTCATGTCTCTCTTGAACGACAATGATCAGAATATCCACCTAACATTCATGTGGAATAATAATTCCATTGACTTTTTGGATGTGACCATCAAAAAAGATACATCTGGTCTTCTACAGACAGATATTTTTCGCAAAGAAACATCGACCAATAGCCTTCTACATGCGTCCTCTGGCCACCCTGGTCATATGATTAGATCTATTCCAGTGGGACAGTTCCTGCGGCTTCGTAGGATCTGTTCCACGGACGATGACTTTGAATCAAGAGCTGGGGAACTACGAACACGTTTTTTGGCGAGAGGCTATATGGTCGTTCGATCAAACGGGCCTATCAGAGAGCTAAACATTCTGTCCGTCGTGATTTGCTCTATGGGGCAAGTCCGAGGTCAAGAATAACATCTGCCAACAAGATCCGCTTTATTACAAATTTCCATTCACAAGCTGATCAAGTACGGACTATATTGAGGAGAGCATGGCCAATACTATTGACAGATCCAGTTATGAAAAAATTTCTTCCTGATAGACCTTCTCTGACCTTTAGGCGTGCTAAAAACCTCCGAGATGAACTGGTTCATAGCCACTATTCCGGACAACGGCAAATCACTTTCTTGGATAATTTTGTCCCCAGGGTGGGTTGCGTCCCATGTGGTGGATGCGTCGCCTGCCCCAATGTGGATAGATGTGACTCGTTCTCTGATTCTAGTGGTAAAAAATTATTTTCAATTAGACAGCGCATCACATGTACCACTAGATATGTAATCTACTACGCAAGGTGTCCATGCGGACTTATATATGTAGGCCTTACAACCCGGCAGTTGAAGGTCCGCATACGTGAACACGTTTTGGGCATACAGGCGGCATCTACACATGTGGACGTGACCACCCTGAAGACAATACCAAGACATTTTAAAACCTTTCACAATTGTGATGCCACACTCCTGAGGGTCAGGGGTATTGAGGCTCTTCAGATAAATATTAGAGGTGGTCAACTCTCCAAACGTCTGGCTAGACTGGAGACACGCTGGATCTGGCGACTCAAAACTGTACATCCGGACGGCCTAAATGAGTGCCTCTCATTTGCTCCTTTTTTGTAGGTCATGGACTGCTGTGTATTTTGTTTATTACATCTTGCTCCCAAGTGTGTACATGGACACTTAATTGATTTTAATATTAATTTTTATTCTATTCTAGTCTTGAGTGTGGGGTTCCATATTCTATACATCCCGGACCACATCTTGCAACCTTCTCTTTTATCTGCATGGGACTATATACCAATGATCTACGCAGTGATTCATCGGATCGATATAGAATATTGCTGACAAGTTTACTAGGCAATTTTGCCAGTACATACAAAAGGACTTTCTAATTATCATGATAGGATATTTGTTATTTTGTTATCGATTATTTAAAAATTTGTTTCTATATTATGTTCTTGTGAGAGTCATCAGGGATGGAATTTATATACTTTCGTCTAATCATCCCTGCGTTGTAGATAATATTGATATATAGATTAATCAAGATGGGTCAAATGATATTCTACATATGCAGAGGATATATATGTATATCTATATCCTCCGTTGGAGGGTATGATATGTCCCTGACATGCGGTTGTTAGATATGTATGTGTCCATTGGTCCATGTATTTAATTTTCCCCACATCTTTGATATGTCGTGTGTTTACTTTTTTATTTAATTTTTTGATTGCTACACATTTCCTCCTTTTTTGTATTTATTTTATTTTATTTTTATTTTTCTTCTGTATTTTATTTTCATATATTTTCCTTGTATTGTTTATTATTCATTGCCTTATTGTTTTATACATATATATCGTCTATTAATGTTTATACTAGATACTGAGTAGCAATAAGCATTGTTAATATCACTGTTTGGGCATACCCTGCACCGATATGAACATATTTCTGCGTCTGTCTTCAGTAAAATGGCCGCCGCCACTTTTACTATGTATGCTCTATCTCTTGTTTTTTTGTATGCACCTTCTTGGCGCTACTGCGCATGTCCGCTCTGGAACTTCCGGTTATACTGCACCGCTGAATTGCGGACCTTACCCACATGGGGCCCCATGTGTCTTGGCGTTCACCCAAGGATACGCTGCCGGTCCGGTCGTCATGGCGACGGTAATTATGAGGTGCATCGGCCATTTCTTTACTCCAAACGCAGATGTGTTTAGGTGCTTCTATTAATTGGGAGGTGTGTACCCCAATTAGACACAGATGGTATTTCCTGTTTTTTGTATATTTATATGGCTGTTTCGGCTGTATCCTTGCCCCCTGAAGAAGGAAGGAAGGAGATCCTCCGAAACGCGCGTTGGGGCGGCAGGGGCAGCTAGTGTGGTGTCACATTGTGACTCTTCTGGTATGTACCATATTATTATCCATCAGTTACCTCTATAATACATACCTATGTATTATAATTATGTGAATACCATCTCGTTTGATACGAATTGAAGTTTATTACATGTATTACATCTACCACATGCGGCTCCCCTTGCTGTATATACATTTTTACCGTGTTGCATGACACACACACAGGGTCCACCTGTTGTGTGATGCTTTTTATCCATATTTAGTAATAAAGTTTTTTTCTATTTTCTCACATTGACCTTTGACTGCTTTTGTTCTTTGGCGTGTTCTAGGCCATTCCTGCACAGCTTGAATTTTCACCGGGTCCATCTCAAAACCTTCACTGGAGATAATGTAGCCCAAAAAACTAATTCTCTGTACAGCAAACTCACATTTCTCCAGCTTAGCAAAAGCGAATTGTCGATTAACCAACTGTAATACCTCACGCACACTCCGCCAATGAACTCCAGATCTGGTGAATAATCAAAATGTCATCCAAATACACCACCACACTTTTGCCGATCAAAGGTCTAAGGATGTCATTAAATAATTCTGAAAAAATGCAGGAGCGTTGGTAAGACCAAAAGGCATAACCAGATTCTCAAAATGCCCTACAGGAGTGTTAAACGCAGTCTTCCATTCGTCACCCTCCTACATGCACAACAAATTGTATGCCCCCCGAAGATCAATTTTGGAAAACCACTTGGCCCCCACTAACTGGTTAAACAAATCAGGAATCAATGGCAGTGGGTAAGGATTGCGTACAGTAAATTATTAATCTCACGAAAGTCCAAACAAGGACGTAAACCGCCGTCCTTTTTTTTTAACAAAAAAAATCCAACAGCCACAGGAGACTTAGAAGGTCTAATGTGACCGGCGGCCAAGCTTGTCTGTATGTACTCCTCCAAAGCCTTTCTCTCAGGAATAGTCAAATGAAATAAATACTTTTAGGAAGAGTCGCTCCAGGGACAAATTTAATAGTACAATCATAGTCTCTATGAGGTGGCAAAATCTGCGATTCCTTCTCAGAAAAAAACATCCAAAAATCCTGAATAGGTACAGGTAATTCCCCTTTATCCACAGCAGCAATACGCCCGTTACAACATTTGTCATAACACTTGGGGCTCCAGGACTTAATTTCATTGGTAGACCAGTCCAGTACAGGATTGTGTAATTTTAAACCAGGGTAACCCCAAAATCACTGGAGAAGGCAAATTATTCAAAACTACCAAATCCAAATTCTCTTGGTGAACACCATTAATAGTGAGAGGAAATTCACAGATCTTGTGAGTAACATTCTTCAAGGGAGAACCATCAACTGAAACCACAGCAATAGTAGATGACAAAGGTTTAGGTTTTAATTTAAGTTTTTCCAAGAATTCCCCATCAATCACATTCAGAGTGGAACCACAATCGACAAATACCCGAAAACCATTAATTCTTCTTGAGCAGCAGTAGTAGTGGCAGAAAGAAAAACGCCCTTAGATTTAAAACCCCTCACCCCCAAGGGTGGTTTGCACGTTAAAGCCGGGCCAATTTTACAATTCTGACCACTGTCTCTTTATGAGGTTTTAACTCTGAACCTTAAGGATTTCGCGATTCTGAGATTGTTTTCTCTGACAATTTACTTCATGTTAGTGGTAAAATTTCCGAAAATTTTCTTTTTTTTTTAAAAAAAAACCCAAATAGGCAAAATTTTTTTAAAAATTTTGAATTTTTTCCAAAATTTTTAAATTTTTTTTTCCCCTTAAAAAAAAGAAATATGTCACAAATTTTTTAAAAGAAATAACATTTCCCAAATTTCTTTTTAAAATCAGAAAAATTTTTGGGGAACCCAAAAAATTTTTTTTGGGGGGAAATTAAAGGGGTTTTAAAATTTTTACCAGTGTTTTTCCATTTTTACAACAAAATTTACAAACCCTTTTTTTTACCCCTCTTTTTTGAAGCCCATTTAAACGGGTCTATAGGCAGAAAATCCAAAAGTGCCCCTTTTTAAAAAAAACTGCACCCCTCAAGGTACTAAAAAACTCTTAAAAAATTTTTTAAACCCCTTTCCCTTTGCTTCCCCCAGGGCTAAGCAACGGGAGGGAAAAAATTAAATTTTAAAATTTTTGCCACAAAAATGATCTTTCAAAAAATTTTTTTTTTTTTCACAAGAAAAAGGGAAAAAAGGGCTAAAGGTTGTGAAAATTTTTCCGGGTACGCCAAACCCATGGGGGGGAAAAACCCCTTTTTGGGGGACACCAGAGCCAAGGGGGAAAGGGGCGCCGTTGATTTTTTTAAACAAAAAATTGGGGGGAAAAATTTTAGATTGGACCCATGTCGTTTTTGGAGAGCCCCGATACGCCTAAGGGGGAAAACCCCCCCCCAATACACCATTTTGGAAACAACCCCCAAAAGGAACTTATCTAGATCGTTTGTGAGCACTTTAAACCCCCAAAAGGGTTTTTACAAAATTTTTTAATGCCTGGGTTTGAAAAAAAAAAAAAAAAATTTTTCCACAAAAGTTTTTAGCCCCAAAAAAATTTTTTTTTCCCCAAAAGGGAAAAGGGGCCCCAAAACTTTTTTCCAAAATTTGCCGATCCCGCTAAACCCCCAAAATTTTTGGGGGGGGGAAAAATGTTTTGGGGGCACGGCGGGTTTTTAAAAAGAAGCGTAACTTTGGATGCAAAAATTGATGGGGCAGTTCCGTTTGTGGGCCCCCCCGATGCCTAAACGGGGGAAAACCCCCCCAAGTGACCCCATTTTGGAAGCAAACCCCCCAAGGGGAAATTTCAATTTTTTGGGGACATTTTGGGAACCCCCGGGGGTTACACAAGTTTAAATCCCCGGGGGGATGAAAATAAAAAATCCATTTTTTTCCCAAAAAATTTCTCTTAGAAAAAAAATTTTTTTTTTTCCCCAAAGGGGAACGGAAAAAATTTTGGACCACAAAATTTGTTGTCCAATTTGCCTGTACGCTATACCCCATATGGGGGGGGGAAACCACTGTTGGGCGCAGGGCAGCCCCGGGGAAAGGAAGGACACTATTTGATTTTTTCCAAACCAAAAAATTGGGGGGAAATTTTTAATTGGTGCTTTTTCTTTGGGAGCCCTTTGCCTAAACGGGGAAACCCCCCCCCTCCCCCCTTTGGGGGAAAAAAACCCCCTAAGGAAAATTATCTAATCTTTGGGGGGCAATTTGAACCCCCAAAATGTTCACACAAGTTTATAACGTAGAGGCCCCTAAAATTAAAAAAATTTTAAATTTTTTTCCCCCAAAAATTTTTTTTTTTTACCCAATTTTTATTTTTTCCCCCAAGGGGAAAAAAACTCCCCAAAAATTTTTTTGCAATTTGTCCGAGGCGCTGGTACCCCAATGTGGGGTAAACCACGTTTTTGGGGGAGGCCCAAAAATTTGGGGGAAAGGAAAACGCCGTTGACTTTTTTTAAAAAAGAATTGGGGGATGCCAGTCTGTTTGGAAAACTCCGTTTTTGCCAAACATGGGAAAACCCCCCCAAATAAAACCAAAATTTTTAAAACTGACCCTCAGGAACCTTATCTAGATTTGGGGACATGAACCCCAAATCTTTAAAATTTTAAAATACGCCGTAAAAAAAAAAAAATTTTTTTTTTTTTACAAAAATATTTTTTTGCCCCCCAAAATTTTATTTTAAAAAGGAAACAGGGGAAATTTTTGGGCCCCAAAAGTTTTTTGTCCAATTTTCCTAGATGCTGAAAAACCCCAAAGTGGGGGTAAACTACTTTTTTGGGGGGACGCGGGGGTCGGAAGGGGGAATATGACTTTTTTTTATTTCAACTTTTAGGAAAGGGCTGGGGGGGTCATGCGTTTGGGGCCCCTGATGCCCTAAAAAGTGGAAACCCCCCCCAAATTTACCCCATTTTGGAAAAAGACCCCCCAAGAAAAAACTAGATGGTGGTACAAATTTTAACCCCGAAGTTTCTTCACAGAATTTAAAAATACAGCCGAAAAAAAAAAAATCCTTTTTTTTTTTTAAAAATGATTTTTTTTCGCCCCCAAATTTTTTTTTTACCCAAAGGGAACGGAAAATTGGGGGCCAAAAAAATTTTTTTTAATTTTTCCTGAGAACGCAAAAAACCCAAAAGTGGGGGAAAAAAACGTAGGGGGGACGTCGGGGGTCGGAAGGGGGAAAAAAATCGTTTTTTTTTTTCAGACTTTTATGGGGAAAAATCTGGGGGGTCACGCTTTGAGAACCCCGATGCGCCAAACAGGGAAAAACCCCCCCCAATGACCCCATTTTGGGAAAAAAGACCCCACAAGGAACTATCAGATGTGTGGGGCACTTTTGAAAACCCCCCCGTCTTTACAGAAGTTTATAACGTACAGCCTAAAAAAAAAAAACCTTTTTTTTTTTTTACAAAAAAAAAATTTTTTTTTTGCCCCAATATTTTATTTTTACAAGGGGGGCAAGAAATTGGACCCCAAAAATTTTGCCAAATTTTCCGAGTACCGATACCCAAAAATTTTGGGGGAAAAAAAAAATGTATGGGCCACTCGGGGCTGAAGGGGAATAGTACTTTTGGATTGCCAAAAATTTATAAGGTCTGGGGGGGTCATGTCGCATTTGAAGCCCCCCCTCGCCCAAACAGGAAAAAACCCCCCCAAATGCCCCTTTGGAAAAAAACCCCCACAAAACTTACAGAAGTTGGGGGGCGCTATGAAGCCCCAAGTACTTCACAGAAGTTTTTATAACAAAAAGGGGTAAAAAAAAAAAAATTTTTTTTTTTAAAAAATGATTTTTTGCCCCCGTTTTTTTTTTTCCCCCAAAGGGGGGCAGGGGAAATAGACCAAATTGACAATAATCTTGGGGGGAGAGTATGCCGAACCCCATAGTGGGGGGGAAAACTGTTTTTGGGGGGGGCCCGAGCTCAAAGTGAAGAGCA
>JARQOD010008140.1:0-36734 GCA_033576555.1 Oophaga sylvatica
AATGCTCTGTATGTGAAGGGATCAAAGTGTCTTTTTGGCGTACAGAGGATCTCATTTCTGTGATTTATTTTGTCCCCATCTGTTATTGAAATGGACCCGGTCAAGGTTCAGGCCATCTGTGATTGGGTCCAACCTACTTCATTAAAGGCTCTTCAGAGATTCTTGGGTTTTGCCAATTTTTATCATAAATTTATTGGTAATTTCCCTGTTATTGTTAAACCATTGACTGATTTGACCAAAAAGGGTTCTGATGTGGTGAATTGGCCTCCTGAGGCAGTCTCTGCGTTTCAGGAACTTAAGCAGAGATTCACTTCTGCTCCTGTTCTACGGCAGCCTGATGTTTCTCTGCCATTTCAGGTGGAGGTTGATGCCTCTGAAATTGGGGCAGGTGCCGTTTTGTCCCAAAGAGATCCAGAAACCTCTAAAAGTAACCCTTGTGCCTTTTTCTCTCGAAAATTTTCTCCAACTGAACGTAATTATGACGTGGGTAATCGGGAGTTATTGGCCATGAAGTGGGCTTTTGAAGAGTGGAGACATTGGCTGGAGGGAGCCAAACATCAGGTGGTGGTCCTCACGGACCATAAGAATCTGGTTTATCTGGAATCAGCCAAGCGACTTAATCCTAGACAGGCCAGGTGGGCCTTGTTTTTCACACGTTTTAATTTTGTGGTTTACTTTCTTCCTGGCACTAAGAATGTTAAGGCGGATGCCCTATCGAGGAGTTTCCTTGCGGACTCTCCTGAGTTATCTGATCCTGCTGTTATTTTGAAAGAGGGTGTAGTTCTTTCCGCCATCTCGCCCAATTTGAGACTGGCTCTGGAAGGGTGTCAGGAGGATAAATCCGAGCGCTGCCCTATTGGGAAATTGTTTGTCCCAGACCGGTGGAAAAAGAGTGTGATGTCTGAGATTCATTGATCCGCGTTGGCCGGTCATCCCGGAATTTTTGGTACCAGAGACTTGGTTAGTCGGTCCTTTTGGTGGCCTACTTTGTCTCGTGACGTCAGGGAATTTGTGCAGTCCTGCGGGACTTGCTCTCGCTCCAAGCCTTGCTCTCGCTCTAGTGGTTTGTTGATGCCATTGCCTGTGCCCAAGAGACCATGGACCCATATCTCTATGGATTTCATTTCCGACCTCCCTGTTTCTCAGAGAATGACCGTTATTTGGGTGATTTGTGATAGGTTTTCCAAAATGATACATCTTGTGCCATTACCTAAGTTGCCTTCCTCCTCTGAATTGGTGCCTTTGTTCCTTCAGCACGTGGTTCGGTTACACGGCATTCCTGAGAACATTGTGTCTGACAGAGGAGTCCAGTTTGTTTCCAGATTTTGGAGGACTTTTTGTTCTAAACTTGGTGTTCAATTGTCTTTCTCCTCGGCTTTTCATCCTCAGACCAATGGACAAACTGAGAGAACAAACCAGACATTGGAGACTTATCTGAGATGCTTTGTGTCTGCTGATCAGGATGACTGGGTCTCTTTTTTGCGTTTGGCTGAGTTTGCTCTTAATAATAGGGCTAGCTCTGCCACTTTGATGTCTCCATTTTTCTGCAATTTTGGGTTTCACCCTCGATTTTCTTCGGGACAGACGGAGGCTTCTGTCTGTCCGGGTGTTGACTCTGTTGTGGAGCGTATACAGCAGATTTGGGACCAGGTAGTGGAGAGGTTGTCCCTCTCTCAGGAAAGGGCCCAGCAGTTTGCCAACCGGCATAGAACTGATGGTCCTCGGTTTGAAGTGGGGGACTTGGTCTGGTTGTCCTCAAGAAATATCCCTATGAGAGTTGCATCTCCTAAGTTTAATCCTAGATTCATTGGACCTTATAAGATCATGGAGATTCTTAATCCTGTTTCCTTTCGTTTACTTCTTCCAGGGACATTTAAGGTCTATAACGTGTTCCACAAGTCCTTATTGAAGAGGTTTGTCGAGCCAGTGGTTCCTATGGCTGTGCCTCCTGACCCTGTTTTGGTTGAGGGCAATCTGGAGTATGTGGTTGAGAAAATATTGGATTCTCGTTTTTCTAGACGGAAACTCCAGTATTTGGTTAAGTGGCGAGGTTATGGTCAGGAGGACAATTCTTGGGTGTTTGCTTCGGACATCCATGCTAGGAGACTGATCCGTGCGTATCACAGAGCTCATCATGACCGACCTGGTTGCCCAAGTGAGAGTTCGGTGACCCCTCCTCAAGGGGGGGGTACTGTTGTGAATGTGTTAGAAATGAGTTCTGAGCAGAAGCTCCCTCTGGTGGTTGCAGACAGTGCTGAACCATTTAGTGAAGATTGGCAATCAGGAGTTACAGACTGGTCCTATATAAGGGAGGTTCCCTCCCATCAGGGTTGCCGGTGATCAATTGTTCTTGTCTAACTGCTGTTGTTCCTGGTTCACTTGGAAGCCTGCTGAATCTTGCCTCTTCTCCTGCTCTCAGATAAGATATTTTCTGCTTTTATTTTTGTGCTTGCTTTTTGCATTGTTTCCTGCACTCTTGTGGAGGTCAGCCAGGTCCCCTCCTGGGGCTTGTGCTCCTCTCAGTTTATCTGAGCCTCTGTTATTTGTTCATTTGCCTTTTCCAGTTTTTTCAGTGGCTGCGGCTTAGTTTTGTTACACCAGAGAACTAATTTAGGTGGTAGAGGTCGTGTGATCTCAGGTGTTTTTGTAATTAGTAGAGTTGGTACTTTTTAGGGTTTTTTGGGATTGCAGTAAGTGTCCTTCCTATCCTTTTCTGTCTAGGAAGTTTGGGCCCCAACGTTTGCTCATACTATTTTCTGTCTGTGTCTGTATTTCCTCTTGTCTAACCGCCATTACATGTTTGGGGGCTTCCTATGTTCTTTGGGGATCTGCTCCGGGGCAGATAGTTTTCCTCTTTCTATCTTTAGGTGTAGTTAGCTTCTCAGGCTGTGACGAGGCGTCTAGGACCAACGTAGGTACGCTCCACAGCTGCCTTTAGTTGTGGTGGTGTAATGTATGTAGTACAGTTCATATAGCGTCTTGTGCTTGGGTGCGATGAAAACACAGGAGCCACAGGTTTGATATAGAAAAGTCCTGTATTACTTCATACAAGTTGGCAGAAATAGTCACACAGTTTGCAGACACAGAAACAGGAGACACAGCAGGCCAGAGTAATCCAAGCTCAGCAATCACTCTCCAATACAGATTCAGGATCTTCTTCTCTGTTACCGTAAGTCCATGCAAACGTGGGTCTTTCAAAGAGCAGGGTTCAGAGTCCACAAGTGCTTCAGAGTTCCTCAGTAGGAATAGCTGGAGTACAAGGTCCAAGGCTTACAGGAGTCAAGTCACAGGTTCACTGCAGGCTAGATTCTGAAGCACTGATTGCTCAGCTGTGGCTGCTTAAGAAGCAAAGGAGAGAATCAGGGCGGGAACATGCAAGCTGGAAACTCCATTTTGACTGAGGGCAAGATAGCTGCAGCAAGACAGAAAGTAAAATGGCTGACGAACAAACTGAGTTTCAGGAATATATACATAGAACCTTACAGGTGGTTAGTCAGGGTACTGCAATCCAGTAGATTCCAACCTCTCTGGTGTATTGCCGTTTTTGCCTGCTCTCCTCAGCTACCAAAACATAACAATGCAGCAAATTGGTCCCTCATTTGGCCAACTTCAACTGATGACCTGAGAGGGTGTTGAGTGAAATCAGGCAATGGGTTGGCAGCTGGTTCATCTAGTTCAAAGTTAGGGTGCTCTTTAGCCATAACAAAATTGTGAAGAACCACACACGCTTTTACCACCTCATCCACTGTTTCCAGTTTAAGATTAATGGCTGTGCCGAGAATGCGCCATCTGGACACAAGAATCCCAAAGGCACACTCTACAGTTCTTCGTGCCTTTGTGAGTCTGTAATTAAATATGTTATGTTTGTGCACATTTGAAAGGCCTCATCCCCAACAATTACAAATGGCAGTGGCGGACATTCGGTGTGGGGAAGGGGCCGTGGCAGGGGAAAATTAAAATGGTTGCCATACAACCTACGGCCCATGTCCAAGTTCTTAAAAGTCTGTGATTCATTGCCCCGGCCAAATGCCCCAATGTCCACCGCAACAAACCGACAGTCTGCATCCGCAATGGCAATGAGTACTGTAGAAAAGTACTTTTTATAGTTATAGTACTCAGAGCCACTTTTGGCGGGTTTAGTTATCCTTATGTGTTTCCCATCCACCACTCCCAAACAGGTGGGGAAATTGCAGACTGTCAAGAATTGTTCAGCTATTTCAATCCACTTTTCCTCGGTGGGCAGGGGCATAAATTTGGGACAGAGAACGTCCCACAAAGCCCGGCAGGTGTCCGCAACTATTCCCGACAAGGTGGAGATTCCAAGCCGGTACAGGAAGTGGAGTGATGATAGTGTCTCTCCAGAAGCCAGGAATCTGCAAAACAGAGAAAGAAAAATTGTAATATTTTTGTCTGGGCTTTGGCAAAACACTGACATGAAAAAAATTTCTGTACATGGCATAACAATGATTCTGCAGGCTTTTAGTAAATGGCAGAACAAAAACAATTATGCACACATTGGTTTTTAAATATTACGTACCGAAATGTGACCAGGAGCCATTCCTCAGGAGAAATCGCACGATGGAGCTGTGTGTCCTGTCTCCGGATGGCTCCTTCAACACGACCAAGCAAATACATGCTTTCTTGGGATATCCGGGTATAGTCATTAAATTTCTTTTTCTTTTCCAAACATTTTATTGGGAATTTTAATAATAACAGGGAGGGAGGGCAAAAGGAAGGGGAGGGAGGGGAAAGTGGAGGAAGGGAACAAAGCAGGTGATCCTTAATGCATAATAAATATACATTGAATAACAAAACAAGTCAGAGCAAACATCAAAATACAAATAACGTCATATATAATAAATACATTGAATGATCATATATGAGAGAGGAAGTAGAAAGGTTAAGATGAACATTGTTGAATCATGGAACAGTTTTATCCACTGGGACCATTTTTTTGTGGATTTGTCTATATTATTATTAATCGTTGCCAATTTCTGTTCAAAGGATTTGTGAAGATTGATCTTTTCTATGATGTCTGGAAGCTTAGGAGGATCAGGTCTCTTCCAATGAAAGGCGATTGCGTTTTTTGTTACTAGGAAAATATGTATGATTAGGGAGAGAGCGGATTGATCAATAAGGTCAGAGTTTAAAGATAATAGGTATAGCTGAGGAGAAAGGGAAATGGGCTTAGATAAGAGCGAGTTTATAAGGTTGGATATGTCTTTCCACAAAGGTTTGATGTGAGGACAGTGCCAAAAGACATGCACTAAACTGCCGTATTGATCGCAGCCTCTCCAACAAGACGGGAGTTTTCAGGGTTGATTTTGGAAAGCTTAGCTGGGGTGTGGTACCACCTGGAAAGAATCTTATGATGGGTCTCTTGGAGAGACATTGAGATTGTGGAGGAGTATGAAATGCTGCAGGCTCTTTCCCAATCTGAGGGGTCTAAGTTCAGATTAAGTTCAGATTCCCACTTCAACAAATTGTGGGTTTTAATTAATTCCTGACTTTTATTCAGCCACATATAAAGGTAAGCAGTACTCCAGAATATGTTGTGGTTGACGTTATTAATAAGATTGACAATGGGTTCTGATAACTTGGGTTTTTTCAGAAGGAACTCTTCCGTTATATCTTTCAAGATGATGTATTTACAAAATAAAGAGGTGGGAAAGTTAAACTTTTCTTTAAGAAGCCTAAATGGGATGTGAGAGGTTCCAGTGTAAAGATCTTTAAGTTTGTTTATACCTATCTCAGGCCAAATGGGATCCAGATCTTGGTGATAAAGGGAGCAGATGGTATGAAGCGAGAGGTTTTTCAGGGTGTCAAATCTATTCAGACCTTTCTTTTGCCTAGAAAGAACTTTCCAAGCCTCTAAAGTTGCGCTAAAAATGGGGTTTGAAAGAGGAGGGTCTTTTTTGAGAAGTAGGGAGTCTAGAATAAGGCGGTAAAGCGGGACGTTGTTGTTTAGGGAACGTTCAAGTTCACACCAGGCAGGAGGGTCTGGTTGAGGCCACCAGAACAGACTTTATTTAATCAGAAACGAGAAATAATATGCCAAGATATTTGGCAGCCCGGCGCCACCGAACCTTTTGCTGTTGAAAAGAATATTAGCTGCGATCCTCGCTTTTTTGTTGCCCCATATGAAATTATTAGTCCGTAGTTGAAGACTAGTTAGAAAAGGGGTTGAAATGGGGAGAGGTAGTGACCTAAATACATATAGGATTTTGGGCAGGATATAGGACTTAAAAGTAATGATTTTACCCCACCTTGACCTCTGTCTCCATATGTGGTCATAGCATCAGATATGGTTTTGATAAGAGAAGCCAGGTTGAGAGGAATCAATGAGGAGATTTTATTGGAAAATTTCAGGCCCAGGTATATTATATGGTTAAATGACCAACTCCAAGACGAAATTAGTTCAATTTCTTCAATATCTGATTTGATTAGATTTAACGGAAGAATTTTGGACTTGGATTCATTTATTTTAAAGTATGAAAGTTTTGAGAACTTTGAAAGTAGATCTTGTATTTTTGTTATAGATATAAGGGGATTTGAAATTGTTAGAACTATGTCATCGGCAAAAAGGCCAATTTTATAATCTTTAGAGCCAGATTGTTAGAACTCTCCTGTTGGGGTTTTTCTATCTTGCTGGTCACATGACCTTTTTTGCCTATTTAATCCTGCTCCGCCCTTCTGGCTTTGCTGGACTCCATTGTAATTTCTACTCTTAAGCTAGCCAGGTGCTTTGTTACCTTACTCAATTAGTTTTGCTTGGTCTTCGGACCTCTATGTTCTATGTTGTTTGTTTGTCTTTTACTGCTACAACTTCTGTTAGGAGGTGTCCATCTTTCTCCCAGTCCCTAGTTCTTGTAGGTATCCCTCCCTCGCATCTATAGGTCTTCGTACAGATTAGCTGAGGACTTTAGCGGGTCTGATCGCAGGATCAGGTTCCCCGTTACATCGTAGGGATCTAGCTTAGTTCTATCGTAGGGACAGATTTCCCTTCTTTCCTTAGTACTTGTAGCAGAACATAACAGTAAGTCCAGCCCAAAAATATCTCTAAGGAAAGATTTCCAGTTTCCATCATGGTGTCGGTTCAGGACTTGGCTCAACGCCTGCAGGGACTCTCTCTGGAGGTGGCCGAGCTCCATCAACACGTGAGTAGCTGTTCTGGGGCACATTTCGTGGAGCCAAAGGTACGTTTGCCTGATTTATTTTTTGGTGAACAACAAGATTTTTTTTCTTTTAAAAATGCTTGCTTGTTGTATTTTCGTTTGAGACCCAGATCCTCTGGTGATGAATCGCAGCGCATAGGGTTCATAATGTCACTTTTGCGCAAAGAACCTCAGGAATGGGCCTTTTCTCTGCAACCTAGTGATCCATGCTTTAGATCAGTTTATAGTTTTTTTTTCTGCTTTGGGGTTATTGTATGATGATCCTGATCGTGTCTCATCAGCAAAGACAGAATTGAGAAGTTTGAGGCAGGGTCAGGTAATGTGGAAAAATATTGTACTCACTTCCGTCGGTGGTCTACTCAGGTGGGGTGGAACGATTCAGCTTTGAAAAGTTTGTTTCTTGCAGAGCTAGCTAAAAGGGTTAAAGATTTGCTGATTGCTTATCCCATACCTGGTAACTTGTAGGAGGCTATGCAATTAGCTATACGGGTGGATAGGAGACTGCGTGCAAGGGTTAATGAGAGTAAATCCTCTGCCATGTCAGCTCCAAGTCTTGAGAGGGTCTGTACTAGACATTGGAGAGCCGATGGAGATTGGAGCGATGGCACCCCGCTCTCAGGAAAAAGACCGCAGGTTTTCTGAAGGTTTGTGCTTTTATTGCGGCAAATCTGACCATTTCATTAAGGACTGTGTGCTTCGTATGAACAAAGAAAAAAAAAAAAGAGGTCAGTTCTGCCCGTATAGCCTGTTTAAACACTAAGGGTGTCTTTCTTTCTGCCTCTACTGCTGCTCAGGAAGAATTAATGGAATTTCAGGTATTTGTCGATTGTGGTTCTACTCTGAATGTGATTGATGGGGGATTCTTGGAAAAACTTAAATTAAAACCCAAACCTTTGTCATCCCCTATTGCCGTGGTTTCTGTTGATGGCTCTCCCTTGAAGAATGTTACTCACAAGGTCTGTGAATTTCCCCTCACCATTAATGGTGTTCACCAAGAGAATTTGGATTTGGTAGAATTGAATAATTTGCCTTCTCCGGTGGTTTTGGGGTTACCCTGGTTAAAATTGCACAATCCTGTACTGGATTGGTCTACCAATGAAATTATGCATGGACAAGCGGCGGATACCGCTTCCACCGCAGGTACATCCTGATCCACCGGGACCCTCACAGGTTACCGCTGCCACTAATTCAATCACCTTAAACGGACAATATCTAAACCTGATATTTTGGGCACAGCTTCTCCTTTTGCTGGGTCTACCTACTTTCAGTAGTCCATGTGACTGATGAAGGTCCAAATTTTAGGACCGAAACTTTCTGTTACCACTGTGGACACGATTAAAAACTACACATCACTGAAGCTGAGTTCTGAGTCTTTTTACTATACCAATGAAATTAAGTCCTGGAGCCCTAAGTGTTATGACAAGTGTTGTAACGGGCGTATTGCTGCTGTGGATAAAGGGAAATTACCTGTACCTATTCAGGATTTTTGGAAAGTTTTTTCTGAGAAGGAATCACAGATTTTACCTCCCCATAGAGACTATGATTGCACTATTGAATTTGTTCCTGGAGCGACTCTTCCTAAAAGTCGTTTATTTAATCTTACTATTCCTGAGAGAAAGGCTTTGGAGGAATACATACAGACAAGCTTGGCCGCCGGTCACATTAGGCCTTCCAAGTCTCCTGTGGCTGTTGGATTTTTTTTTGTTAAAAAAAGGACGGCGGTTTATGTCCTTGTTTGGACTTTCGTGAGATTAATAAAATTACTGTACGCAATCCTTACCCACTGCCATTGATTCCTGATTTGTTTAACCAGTTAGCGGGGGCCAAGTGGTTCTCTAAAATTGTTCTTCAGGGGACATACAATTTGTTGCGCATGAAGGAGGGTGACGAATGGAAGACTGCTTTTAACACTCCTGTGGGTCATTTTGAGAATCTGGTTATGCCTTTTGGTCTTACCAATGCTCCTGCATTTTTTCAGAATCTTATTAATGACATCCTTAGACCTTTGATCGGCAAAAATCTGGTTGTGTATTTGGATGACATTTTGATTTATTCGCTGGATCTGGAGTCTCATTGGCGGAGCGTTCGTGAGGTATTACAGTTATTGATTGACAATTCGCTTTTTGCTAAGCTGGAGAAATGTGAGTTCGCTGTACAGAGAATTAGTTTTTTTGGGCTACATTATCTCCAGCGAAGGTTTTGAGATGGACCCGGTGAAAGTTCAAGCTGTGCAGGAATGGCCTAGGCCTATTGGTTTGAAATCGTTACAGAGGTTTTTGGGTTTCGCCAATTATTATAGAAAATTCATTAAAATTTTTTCTATTATTGTCAAACCACTGACCGATCTCACTAGGAAAGGTGCTAATGCGGTTCAGTGGACTACTGAGGCCATTGAAGCTTTTGTGTTTCTAAAGTAGAGGTTCAGCTCTGCTCCCATCCTTATGCAGCCTGATGTGACTAAACCGTTTTTGGTTGAGGTTGATGCTTCTTCTGTGGTGGTCGGCGCGGTGTTGTCTCAGGAAAACAGGGATGGAGTACATCCCTGTGCCTTTTTTTCAAAAAAATTTTCTGAGACTGAACTGAATTACGATATTGGTAATCGGGAATTGTTGGCTATTAAACTCGCATTTGAACACTGGCGTCATCTCTTGGAAGGTGCTGAATTTCCCGTTCAGGTTTTCACTGATTATAAAAATCTGATCTATCTTGATGCTGCCAAACACTTGAATGCCCATCAGGCTAGGTGGGCACTGTTTTTATCGCGGTTTAATTTTTCCATTACTTACATCCCAGGTACTAAGAATGTTAAAGCCGATGCTTTGTCTCGCAGCTTTTCTCCCATGGTTGGTGCTGAGGAGGAGGAGAACATTTTACAAGAAGGGGTTGTGATTGCTGCTTTGGACTCTGTGTTGGAAGATGACATTCTTAAAGCACAGGAGAATGCCCATCTAACACTCCCCATGGGAGGTTGTTTGTGCCTGGGACCTTTAGGAGAGATTTGTTTGTTGAGTGTCATGAGTCTGGTTGGCAGGTCATCCTGGAATCTCTGAGACCAAGAGACTTGTGGGTCGCAGATTTTGGTGGCCTGGATGGCAGAAGGAAGTCATTAAGTGGGTGCGTCAATGCACTGTGTGTGCTAGATCTAAGTCTTCACATACTCCTGCTGCGGGGTTGCTTTGCCCTCTTGAGATCCCTAGTGCACCTTGGACACATTTGGCTATGGACTTTATTAATGACCTTCCCCCCTCTGAGGGTTTCACCGTCATCTGGGTGGTCGTGGACCGTTTTAGCAAGATGTGTCACTTGGTTCCTTTCATCAAACTGCCCTGCGCTAAGACTCTCGCTAAGGCCTTTGTCAAGGAAATTGTCAGACTACATGGCGTTTCTACTGACATTGTTTCTGATAGGGGACCTCAGTTTGTGGCTCGTTTTTGGCGCGCCTTTTGTGACAGGTTGGGAGTTCATTTGTCGTTTTCATCCGGATATCATCCTGAGTCTAATGGCCAGACAGAAAGGAAAAACCAGGATGTTGAGCAGTTCTTGCGTTGTTTTGTGGCAGACAATCAAGAGGGAAGAGGGGTGGTCTGAGTTTCTGCCACTTGCTGAATTTGCTCTTAACAACCATACATCCTCTTCTGCTGGTTGTTCGCCTTTTTTTTGTTGTACTGGGAGACATCCGTCGTTTGGGTCATTCTTATTCTCCAAATTGGTATCATCCTGCCTGAAGGGGAGAATTTTTCCGGTGATTTGGAGAGAGTTTGGACGGATGTACGTGGTAATCTTCAGGGGGCTAACAGAAAATCTAAAAGGTACTTTGATAGGAAACGGCAAGAGGTTTTGTTTGCTATTGGTGACATGGTTTTGTTGTCCTCTAAGAATCTGAGGTTGAGGATTCCTTCTAAAAAATTGGGTCCCAAGTTTGTAGAGCCCTTTAAGGTGCTTCAGGTTGTTAACCAATCGGCTGTTAGGTTGGAGGTTCCTACCTCCTGGAAGATTAATCCGGTGTTTCATGTTTCTGTGTTGAAAAAAGCTGATGTGTCGGATGGAGACACCTCTGCCATTGTTCCCCCGGTGGTGGAGGACGGGGAATATGAAATTTCCTGCATCCTAAATTCTAGACGGTATAAGGGAGTTTGCAGTATTTTGTCGCTTGGAAGGGTTTTGGACCCGAGGATAACTCATGGGTGAGGGCGGATGATGTTTCTGCGTCCAGACTTTCACAAGAGGTTTCCGGGTAAGCCTGGGCCTAGGGGATCCGGAGGATCCTCTTTGAAGGGGGGTACTGTTAGAACTCTCCTGTTAGGGTTTTTCTATCTTGCTGGTCACATGACCTTTTTTGCCTATTTAATCCTGCTCCGCCCTTCTGGCTTTGCTGGACTCCATTGTAATTTCTACTCTTAAGCTAGCCAGGTGCTTTGTACCTTACTCAATTAGTTTTGCTTGTCTTCGACTCTATGTCTATGTTGTTTGTGCTTTACTGCTACAACTTCTGTTAGGAGGTGTCCATCTTTCTCCAGTCCTAGTTCTTTATGGTATCCCTCCCTCGCATCTATAGGTCTTCGTACAGATTAGCTGAGGACTTTAGCGGGTCTGATCGCAAGATCAGGGTCCCCGTTACATCGTAGGGATCTAGCTTAGTTCTATCGTAGAGACAGATTTCCCTTCTTTCCTTAGTACTTGTAGCAGAACATAACACAGATACAATACCATGGATATCTGGATCATCCCTAATGTGTTGGGCAAGTGGCTCAATGGCCATAACGAATAAGAGGGTGAAAGTGGACATCCTTGTCTCGTGCCATTCGATATATTAAAGGAAGAGGATAGGTGATTGTTAACATATATCTTTGCAGTGGGATTAGAATAAAGAGCTGAAATACGGGAGAGGAGTTTCGAGTGAAAGCCAAATTTATAGAGAGTAGCGAATAGATAATCCCAATTCAGGCGATCGAAAGCCTTCTCAGCGTCGAGGGATATTATGGCAGCTTTAGTTTTTTTGGAGTTAATCAATTTTATGAGGTTGATCAGTCTCCTTGTACCGTCAACCGATTGCCTTTTGAGTACAAAACCAATTTGGTCATTTGAAATTATTTTAGGGAGGAGTTGGTTTAATCTGTCCGCTATAATCTTAGATATAATTTAACGTCAGTATTGATTAGGGAGATTGGTCTGTAGCTTTTCATTTGATTAGGGTCCGAATTAGATTTGGGTATGAGTATGATTGTAGCTTCTAGCATCTCACTAGGGAAATTTCCAGAATCTGATGCAGTATTAAAGATTTTTGTTAAGTGAGGGGACAGCAAGTGACCGAACGTCTGGTAGTAATCATTTGTGAATCCGTCCGGGCCAGGGGCTTTAAAAGGTTTTAAGTGATTGATGGCATTTAAAATTTCTTTTTCAGTGAAAGGGTAGAGAGGAAATCTATGCTTTCGGTATCTAACTTGAGGAGGTTTATGGAAGACAAAAAGGAATGTATATCCTGCTGTTTTGGAAGGGATTGGGAGGAGTCTTGGTTTAGGTTATAAAGATTGCCGTAAAACTCGGCGAACGCATTTGCGATGTCTTGGGGTGAGATAGGGAAATACCTTTAGAAGAAGAAATTGAGTCTATCCTATTTTTACACCTAAGTTTTTTGAGTCTATTGGACATATACCAAGAAGGGCGGTTGAGATTTGAATAATATTTGAATTTGGAGGATTTCAAGGCCGAATCGTAAAAGGAGAAGATCAATGCTCTGAGTTCCTGTCTGAGCTTAGAAAGCTCCAACTGTATGATGGGGCAAGGATGGGGTTATTAGCTAGAAGAAATTCTTTATTTTTGATGAGACTTTGTAGGTTAGATATTTTAGCTCTATTTGATTTTTTAACTTTTGAGGATATTTGGATAAGCAGACCCCTCAGGACAGCCTTATGGGCGTTCCAACAGGAGTATGGACTCGAAAGGTAAACCGCAAATACCGTCAGAAAAATATGATTCACAGGGAGCTCGTCTGAGTTTAGGATAACCAGGAGTTGAGATGAAGGGACGTGCCTGTGCAGAGCGCTAGTAAAGATAGCAGCGGATCCCTCAATTGCAGATTCATCAAACTCGCAGTCCGTGAATGGAGCTTGTAAAGGGAGCTTTAGCCTTAAAAACTGTTTCTATAGCCGAGAGGGACTCTGGAGCCGGCCGCTATCCAGCGAAACGGAACATCGGTTCCCAAGCTATGCGTTCGTTTCCAAGGAGCCTCGGGAATTCCTGTCAGAAACGGGTGTTTATGCGCCTGCGTACACAGATATAATAGCGGTTCTTACCGGAGTCTCCGGTGATGAATCCCCGGTGGTGAGGAGAATTTCTTCAACCGTCAGGGTATCCACTGTCTCTGACCCTCCGCCCACAGGACCACCGGGTAACCGCAGTTCTGACAGGAAACAAGTGCCACAGGGAGATGAGAGCTCAGGTACGGCCTGTCCTGAATGAAGCTGGCCTGGATTAGACTCTGGAAATTCACAAATAAAAAATCAATTTTTGTCCTAAAGTTGGTCTGTGTGACTAGATTGATAAATCTCCAAAACGTAAGGATCCAAAATGCGCCTTGAAGGTAGATATGGGTTGATTTAGAAGAGGATTCACTGGAGCTGACAGACTACACGTCCCTCTTCCTGGCAGTCTAGGCCATGCCCCCCTAGTCATTAAATTTCAATGGGTTTGAATGGAGCTCGCTGAAGAGGGTGTGGTATGCTCCACGGCTCTCCCGGAGTTCAATAATCGGATGTCTCCAAAAACGCCGCCGCTGCCGTCTTCGCTGTCTCTCTCTCTCCCTTTGTTGCTGGCAAGCAAATGCAAAAGCCAGAGCCAGCGTGATGTCCAGATCCAAGTTGAAGCGAAAACTCTCCCAGCGCAGATCCATGGTGACACAGGAAACAGCAGCAAAATCTGAAGAATTCAGCTGTAACAGGGTCTATATAAAGAATTCCCATGACACTCGGCCACTGGTGCCCCATTGGTGGAGTCTGTTTCAAGGATTTTCCTCCTGTGAAATGTGACACTTTGAGAAAGCATGCGCCTAAAAAACGCAAACGCATGTAAAAACGCTTGAAAATGCATGCAAACGCTGCTTTTTTTGTCGTTATGCGCACATTGGTGCGTTAAAAAACCATGTGCTTGCATGCGTTTTTGCACGTGTTTTTAATTGCGCACAATGCGCAGCGCACAAAGACGCTAATGTGAAACTAGCCTAAGAAAACATAGTGTAAGGATTCCGGATTTTCCATTGAGCCTGTTTGCTCTTGTCAAAGATGGAGTCTTGTACCTCGCCCTGTCCTGGAACTTCCTGTCTGTCCTGCTATTTAAGTCCTGCTCAGGAGATCCTCCTTGCCTGAGTATTTTGTTGCTGCTGGCTTCTGAGCTTCCTCCTGGTCTGCTTCTGGAGTTCCTGCTGCTGTTTGTTACTCGGTGCTCTGCCTCTCACAACTGCCGTCAGCCCTCTGTGCGGCTTCCTTATCCTGGCCGGTGTTACTTATTGTCCGGACTTCTAGTGTGGAACTACTCATCTCTGGAACTGCTGTGGTCAGGAAGAGATTCTGACATCATTATCACTTGTTAGACTGTGTCTGTGTGGGCTGCTGTGCTGGACTTGAGCGGGACTTTTCAGGCCAAAAGGTACATGTATTAACCTTATCCTGCTAATGCTCCACCTGTGTATTGCAGAACTTCTACGTTAAGTGTTGTGCGTACTCTTGCTCATAGTATTTGCTGGACTTCTACATTAAGTGCTGTGTGCACACTTGCTCATATTATTGCTGGGCTTCTATTTTAAGTGCTGTGCGCACTCTTGCTCATATTATTGCTGGACTTCTACATTAAGTGCTGTGCGCACTCTTGCTCATATTATCGCTGAACCTCTATGTTAAGTACTGTATATACTCTCGCTTCATATTACTGCTGGGCTTGTGCGTATTAGCAGTTGAGCCCCGCCATTCAGTTTACTGATCATTTCTGTATTGAGCTGTGCACTTCATTACTATTGCAGAAAGTTCTCTGTTAGGTTTGGTTCAATTTCTTACTTTGTTAAATACACTTGTTTGCCTCAGCTTTAGTCAAAGTTTAGTTTTATCCCACGCAATTAGATTCCATAGTACCCACATAATTGTTACAGGATACTCAGGCCATTAAGGAATCTGCTGGGATAATGTCGGCAGAGACAAAGTTGGATCAGTTATTTTCCATGATTAACTCCTTACAAGGGTATGTGGCGGCATTACAAAGCAAGGTTGCTAACTGGGAGGCCCATTTTGGGCAGGCACTTCAAGATTTAACCTCTTAGTGACCGAGCCAATTTGCAGCTTAATGACGGGCCAATTTTTACAATTCTGACCACTGTCACTTTATGAGGTTATAACTCTGGAACGCTTTAACAAATCCAGCTGATTCTGAGATTGTTTTTTCGTGACATATTGTACTTCACGTTAGTGGTAAAAAAATTTTTATATGACTTGCTTTTATTTATGAAAAAAACGGAACTACGGCGAAAATTTTGAAAATTTAGCAATTTTCAAAATTTTTAATTTTTATGCCCTTAAATCAGAAAGATATGTCACACAAATTTCTTAATAAATAACATTTCCCACATGTCTACTTTACATCAGCACAATTTTGGGAGCAAAATTTTTTTTTGTTACGAAGTTATAAGGGTTAAAAGTTGACCAGTGATTTCTCATTTTTATAACACCATTTTTTTTTTAGGGACCACATCACATTTGAAGTCATTTTGAGGGGTCTATATGATAGAAAATACCCAAAAGTGACACCATTCTAAAAACTGCACCCCTCAAGGTGCTCAAAACCACATTCAAGAAGTTTATTAACCCTTTACGTGCTTCACAGGAACTGAAGCAATGTGGAAGGAAAAAATTAACATTTAACTTTTTTTGCAAAAACTTTACTTTGGAACCAATTTTTTTTATTTTCACAAGTGTTAAAAGAAAAAATGAACCACAAAATTTGTTGTCAAATTTCTCCTGAATGGCCGATACCCCATATGTGGGATTAAACCACTTTTTGGGCACACGGCAGAGGTCGCAAGGGAAGGAGCGCCGTTTGACTTTTTCAACGCAGAATTGGCTGGATGCCATGTCGCGTTTAGAGAGCCCCTGATGTGCCTAAACAGTGGAAACCCAACAAGTGACCTCATTTTGGAAACTAGACCCCTTAAGGAACTTATCTAGATATGTGGTGAGCACTTTGAACCTCCAAGTGCTTCACAGAAGTTTATAACGTAGAGCTGTGAAAATAAAAATTCATATTTTTTCCACAAAAACGATCTTTTCACCCCAATTTTTATTTTCCCAAGGATAACAGACCCCAAAAGTTTTTGTGCAATTTGTCCTGAGCATGCTGATACCCCATATGTGGGGTAAACCACTGTTTCGGTGCATGGCAGAGCTTGGAAGGGAAGGAGTGCCGTTTGACTTTTTCAACTCAGAATTGGCTGGACGCCATGTCGCGTTTATAGAGGCCCTAATGTGTCTAAACAGTGGAAACCCCCCACAAGTGACCCCATATTGGAAACTAGACCCCCTAAGGAACTTATATAGATGTGTGGTGAGCATTTTGAACCCTCAAGTGCTTCACAGAAGTTTATAACGCCCGGGCGTGAAATAAAAAATATTTTTTCCACAAACCTGATCGTTTAGTCCCCAATTTTTTATTTTCACCAAGGGTAACAGGAGAAATTAGACCACAAAAGTTGTTGTCCAATTTGTCCTGAGTACGCTGATAGCCCATATGTGGGGAGAGACCACTGTTTGGGCGCACGGCAGGGCTTGGAAGGGAAGCAGCGCCGTTTGACTTTTTCACACCAAAATTGGCTGGAATTGAGATTGGATGCCATGTCGCGTTTGGAGAGCCCCTGATGCACCTAAACAGTGGAAACCCCCCACAAGTGGCAACATTTTGGAAACTAGACTCCTTAAGGAACTTATCTAGATGTGTGGTGAGCACTTTCAACCCTCAAGTGCTTCACAGAAGTTTATAACGTAGAGCCATTAAAATAAAAAATCATTTTTTTTCCTAAAAATTGATTCTTTAGCCCGCTATTTTTTTATTTTCCCAAGGGCAACAGGAGAAATTGCACCCCAAAAGTTGTTGTGCAATTTTTCCTGAGTATGCTGATACCCCATATGTGGGGTGGAACCACTGTTTGGGCGCATGGGAGATCTTGGAAGGGAAGGAGCGCCATTTTGTAATGCAGACTTTGATGGAATGTTCTGTGGGCATCATGTTGTGTTTGCAGAGCCCTTGATGTGCCTAAACAGTAGAAACCCCCTGCAAGTGACACCATTTTGGAAACTAGATGTTATGTTTCGGTAGCTGAGGAGAAACTGCAAAAAAAAGCCAAAGTAGCAATACACCAGAGAGGCTGGAAACTATTGGATTGCAGTAACCTGAACTAACCGCCACACTAGAAGTAGCCGTGGAGCGTACCTACGGTGATCCTAGACGCCTCGTCACAGCCGGAGAGATAGCTACACCTAAAGGCAGAAAGATGAATGCTATCTGCCCCAGAGCAGAATCCCCAAAGAAATAGGAAGCCCCCGAACATGTAATGGCGGTTAGACAAGAAGAAAACACGGGCACAGACAGAAAATAGAATGAGCAAACGCTGGGGCCCAATCTGTCTAGATAGAAACGTAGCGGAAAGAATTCTGACTGCAACCCAAAAAACCCTGACAAAAATACCAACACTTCTGATTAACAAAAAAACCTGAGATCACACGATCTCTACCACCTAAATCGGATCTCTGGTGTAACACACAGCAACACAGCAAATAAAAAGTGACAAAGGAACAAAGCAAAAATGCAAACACACAATGAGCACAATTGCAGCGCAAGACCCCAAAAGGGGACCAGGCTGCAGTCCACTGCAAGTAGCAAACCAGCAGTGAAAATCCAACAGAGGAAAAAAAAAAAACACTTATCTGAATGAGAGCAGGAAAGCAAGATGTGCTCCAAGCAAGAGCAGGAGGAACAATTGATTACCAGCAAGGCTGCTGAGAACTCAGGTCACTTATATCATACCATTCAGAGCCAGCTGAAGGCCATTCAGTAATTAGTTCATTTCCCTCAGCAACCACCGGAGGGAGCCCCAGCTCAGAAGTCGCCTACAAGGTATTCACAACAGTACCCCCCCCTTGAGGAGGGTCACCGAACCCTCACCTGCGCAACCAGGCCGATCAGGATGAGCTCGATGATAGGCACGGATAAGTCTCCCAGCATGGATGTCCGAAGCAAACACCCAAGAATTGTCCTCCTGACCATAACCTCTCCACTTAACCAAATACTGGAGTTTCCGTCTAGCAAAACGAGAATCCAATATTTTCTCAACCACATACTCCAAATTGCCCTCAACCAAAACAGGATCAGGAGGCGCAGCCATAGGAACCACTGGCTCGATAAACCTCTTCAATAAGGACTTGTGGAACACGTTCTGGATCTTAAATGTCCCTGGAAGAAGCAAACGGAAGGAAACCGGATTAATAATTTCCACGATCTTATAAGGTTGTTATGATTTGGTAGCTGAGGAGAGCAGGCAAAAACGGCAATACACCAGAGAGGTTGGAATCTACTGGATTGCAGTACCCTGACTAACCACCACAACTAAAGGCAGCTGTGGAGCGTTCCTACGTTGGTCCTAGACGCCTCGTCACAGCCTGAGAGGTTAACTACACCTAAAGATAGAAAGAGGAAAGCTATCTGCCCCGGAGCAGATCCCCAAAGAACATAGGAAGCCCCCAAACATGTAATGGCGGTTAGACAAGAGGAAATACAGACACAGACAGAAAATAGTATGAGCAAACGTTGGGGCCCAATCTGCCTAGACAGAAAAAGATAGGAAGATACTCACTGCAATCCAAAAAAAAACCTAAAAAATGCCAACGCTACTAATTGCAAAAACACCTGAGATCACACGACCTCTACCACCTAAATTAGTTCTCTGGTGTAACAAAACTAAGCAGCAGCCACTGAAAAAACTGGAAAAGGCAAATGAACAAATAACAGTGGCTCCAGAGGAACTGAAAGTAGCCCAAGCCCCCCGGGGGGGGGGAACCTGGCTAACCTCACAGAAAAGCAGAGAAATATGCAAATGGTAAGCACAAAAACAAAAAACAGAAAATATCTTATCTGAGAGCAGGAGAAGAGGCAAGGCTCAGCAAGCTTCCAAGTGAACCAGGAACAACAGCAGTTAGACAAGAACAATTGATCACCGGCAACCCTGATGGGAGGGAACCTCCCTTATATAGGACCAGTCTGTAACTCCTGATTGCCAATCTTCACTAAATGGTTCAGCACTGTCTGCAACCACCAGAGGGAGCTTCTGCTCAGAACTTATTTCTAACACATTCACAACAGTACCCCCCCTTGAGGAGAGGTCACCGAACCCTCACTTGGGCAACCAGGTCGGTCAGGATGAGCTCTGTGATACGCACGGATCAGTGTCCTAGCATGGATGTCCGAAGCAAACACCCAAGAATTGTCCTCCTGACCATAACCTCGCCACTTAACCAAATACTGGAGTTTCCGTCTAGAAAAACGAGAATCCAATATTTTCTCAACCACATACTCCAGATTGCCCTCAACCAAAACAGGGTCAGGAGGCACAGCCATAGGAACCACTGGCTCGACAAACCTCTTCAATAAGGACTTGTGGAACACGTTATGGATCTTAAATGTCCCTGGAAGAAGTAAACGAAAGGAAACAGGATTAAGAATCTCCATGATCTTATAAGGTCCAATGAATCTAGGATTAAACTTAGGAGATGCAACTCTCATAGGGATATTTCTTGAGGACAACCAGACCAAGTCCCCCACTTCAAACCGAGGACCATCAGTCCTATGCCGGTTGGCAAACCGCTGGGCCCTTTCCTGAGAGAGGGACAACCTCTCCACTACCTGGTCCCAAATCTGCTGCATACGCTCCACAACAGAGTCAACACCCGGACAGACAGAAGCCTCCGTCTGTCCCGAAGAAAATCGAGGGTGAAACCCAAAATTGCAGAAAAATGGAGACATCAAAGTGGCAGAGCTAGCCCTATTATTAAGAGCAAACTCAGCCAAAGGCAAAAAAGAGACCCAGTCATCTTGATCAGCAGACACAAAGCATCTCAGATAAGTCTCCAATGTCTGGTTTGTTCTCTCAGTTTGTCCATTGGTCTGAGGATGAAAAGCCGAGGAGAAAGACAATTGAACACCAAGTTTAGAACAAAAAGTCCTCCAAAATCTGGAAACAAACTGGACTCCTCTGTCAGACACAATGTTCTCAGGAATGCCGTGTAACCGAACCACGTGCTGAAGGAACAAAGGCACCAATTCGGAGGAGGAAGGCAACTTAGGTAATGGCACAAGATGTATCATTTTGGAAAACCTATCACAAATCACCCAGATAACCGTCATTCTCTGAGAAACAGGGAGGTCGGAAATAAAATCCATAGAGATATTGATGCAATGGCATCAACAAACCACTAGAGCGAGAGCAAGGCTTGGAGCGAGAGCAAGTCCCGCAGGACTGCACAAATTCCCTGACGTCACGAGACAAAGTAGGCCACCAAAAGGACCGACTCACCAAGTCTCTGGTACCAAAAATTCCGGGATGACCGGCCAACGCGGATCAATGAATCTCAGACATCACACTCTTTTTCCACCGGTCTGGGACAAACAATTTCCCAATAGGGCAGCGCTCGGGTTTATCCTCCTGACACCCTTCCAGAGCCAGTCTCAAATTGGGCGAGATGGCGGAAAGAACTACACCCTCTTTCAAAATAACAGCAGGATCAATAACTCAGGAGAGTCCGCAAGGAAACTCCTCGAGAGGGCATCCGCCTTAACATTCTTAGTGCCAGGAAGAAAGGAAACCACAAAATTAAAACGTGTGAAAAACAAGGCCCACCTGGCCTGTCTAGGATTAAGTCGCTTGGCTGATTCCAGATAAACCAGATTCTTATGGTCCTTGAGGACCACCACCTGATGTTTGGCTCCCTCCAGCCAATGTCTCCACTCTTCAAAAGCCCACTTCATGGCCAATAACTCCCGATTACCCACGTCATAACTATGTTCAGTTGGAGAAAATTTTCGAGAGAAAAAGGCACAAGGGTTACTTTTAGAGGTCTCAGGATCTCTTTGGGACAAAACGGCACGTGCCCCAATTTCAGAGGCATCAACCTCCACCTGAAATGGCAGAGAAACATCAGGCTGCCGTAGAACAGGAGCAGAAGTGAATCTCTGCTTAAGCTCCTGAAACGCAGAGACTGCCTCAGGAGGCCAATTCACATCAGAACCCTTTTTGGTCAAATCAGTCAATGGTTTAACAATAACAGAGAAATTACCAATAAATTTACGATAAAAATTGGCAAGACCCAAGAATCTCTGAAGAGCCTTTAATGAAGTAGGTTGGACCCAATCACAGATGGCCTGAACCTTGACCGGTCCATTTCAATAACAGATGGAGACAAAATGAATCCCAGAAATGAGATCCTCTGTATGCCAAAAAGACACTTTGATCCCTTCACATACAGAGCATTCTCTATCAAAATCTGGAACACAGTCCGAACATGTTTCACATGAGAGTCCCAGTCATTGGAAAAAATCAAGATATCATCCAAATAAACAATCAGAAATTTATCCACAAAATCCCTGAAAATGTCATTCATGAAGGACTGGAAGACGGAATGAGCATTAGTGAGCCCAAAGGGCATCACTAGGTACTCAAAATGCCCCTCTGGGGTATTAAACGCCGTCTTCCATTCATCCCCGTGCTTAATGCGAATAAGGTTATACGCCCCCCTGAGGTCAAGCTTGGTAAACCAAGCAGCACTTTTCACCCTGGAAAACACTTCAGAAATCAAGGTAACGGATATTGATATTTCACAGTGATATTGTTCAAGAGACGATAATCAATACACGGCCTTAATGAACCATCCTTTTTGGCCACAAATAAAATACCGGCACCCAAGGGTGAAGAGGATGGTCTGATATGACCCTTCTCCAATGACTCCTTGATATAAGACCGCATAGCGTCATGTTCAGGTACAGACAAGTTAAAAAGGCGACCTTTAGGGAATTTACTACCAGGCACTAATTCAATAGCGCAGTCATAGCTCCTATGGGGGGGCAAGGATGCAGATTTACTTTCGCTAAACACATCAGAAATATCAGTCAAAAAGTCAGGAACATCCTGAGCCTGGGGAGAGGCAGAAAAAACAGGAGTGTTGGCATTAACACATTGGCAGCCCCAACTGGTTACAGACACAGATTTCCAATCCAAAACAGGATTATGAGACTGCAACCAAGGGAAACCCAGTACAACAATGTCATGCAGATTATACAGCACCAAAAATTTGCAACTCTCCTGATGATCTGGTTCAACCCTCATTATCACCTGAGTAGAGAACTGGGGTTTATTCTCAGCCAAAGGGGTAGAATCAATCCCCAGTAGGGGAATAGACTTCCGTAGGGGTATAAAGGGAAATCCACAACGTTTAGCAAAATCAAAATCCAACAGGTTAATAGCTGCTCCCGAATCAACAAAAGCCTGAGCAGAAAATGTGGACAGGGAGCAAATCAGGGTAACAGTCAACAGAAATTTAGTCTGAACACTATCCAAGACAACTGAGCGTGCAAAACGTCTTCCCCACTTAGGGCAGACTGAAATAGCATGAGAGGCATCACCACAGTAGAAACATAACCCATTGCGTTTTCGAAACTCATGACGCTGTGCCCCAGAAGCCACTCTATCACACTGCATGGGTTCAGAAGCTGGTTCACAAGGCAACACTATTCCACGCATACCTCTACGCTCACGCAAACTTCTGTCAATTTGAATCGCTAATGACATAGAATCATTGAGACCAGAGGGAGCAGGGAAACTCACCATAATATCTTTTACATTCTCTGACAGACCCTTCCGAAAAAGGGCTGCCAAAGCATCATCATTCCATTTGGTCAGGACTGCCCACTTTCGGAATTTCTGACAGCACAATTCAGCATCCTCAAGCCCCTGATTTAATGCCAACAAGGTTTTTTCAGCTTGATCAGTGACATTAGGTTCATCGTACAATAACCCCAGAGCCAGAAAAAATGCATCAACATTACTCAAAACAGGGTCCCCAGGTGTCAGGGAAAAAGCCCAATCCTGAGGATCGCCGCGCAGGAGAGAGATGACAATTTGAACCTGATGTGCTGCGTTCCCTGAGGACTTAGGTTTTAAGGCAAAAAACAACTTACAGTTATTTTTGAAATTCAGAAATTTAGCTCGATCCCCCAAAAACAAATCTGGCATGGGGATCCTAGGTTCCACAACCGGCAACCCTGCAAGATAGGTAGCAATACTCCGAACTTCAGTGGCAAGCTGATCCACACGGCCAGACAACTGTGCAAACTCCATTGAGAGAAAAAAAATTCCTCCTCAGCACCCAGAGAAAAAGAGGGAAAAAATGCAACAAAAAAAAAATTCTGACAACTCCCCTTTTTTTTTTCCTTTTTACTATTTTTCTCTTCTGTGAGTACCATATAATTTTCAGTTTGGCCGGTGATACTGTTATGATTTGGTAGCTGAGGAGAGCAGGCAAAAACGGCAATACACCAGAGAGGTTGGAATCTACTGGATTGCAGTACCCTGACTAACCACCACAACTAAAGGCAGCTGTGGAGCGTTCTTACGTTGGTCCAGACGCCTCGTCACAGCCTGAGAGGTTAACTACACCTAAAGATAGAAAGAGGAAAGCTATCTGCCCCGGAGCAGATCCCCAAAGAACATAGGAAGCCCCCAAACATGTAATGGCAGTTAGACAAGAGGAAATACAGACACAGACAGAAAATACTATGAGCAAACGTTGGGGCCCAATCTGCCTAGACAGAAAAGGATAGGAAGGATACTCACTGCAATCCAAAAAAACCCTAAAAAATGCCAACGCTACTAATTGCAAAAACACCTGAGATCACACGACCTCTACCACCTAAATTAGTTCTCTGGTGTAACAAAACTAAGCAGCAGCCACTGAAAAAACTGGAAAAGGCAAATTAACAAATAACAGTGGCTCCAGAGGAACTGAAAGGAGCCCAAGCCCCCGGGGGGGGGGGAACCTGGCTAACCTCACAGAAAAGCAGAAAAATATGCAAATGGTAAGCAAAAAAACAAAAAACAGAAAATATCTTATCTGAGAGCAGGAGAAGAGGCAAGACTCAGCAAGCTTCCAAGTGAACCAGGAAACAACGTTGAGACAAGAACAATTGATCACCGGCAACCATGATGGGAGGGAACCTCCCTTATATCCAGCCAGTCTGTGATTCCTGATTGCCAATCCTCATTGATTGGTTCAGTACAGTTTGTAACCACCAGAGGGAGCTTCTGCTCAGAATTCATTTCTAAAACATTCACAGCATAAGGTCCAATGAACCTTGGCTTAAATTTTGGAGATGCAACCTTCATAGGGATATTTCTTGAGGACAACCAAACCAAGTCCCCCACTTTAAAACGAGGACCATCAGTCCAATGCCGGTTGGCAAACCGCTGGGCCTTCTCTTGAGAGAGAGACAACCTCTCCACTACCTGGTCCCAAATCTGCTGCATACGCTCCACAATAGAGTCAACCCCCGGACAGACAGAAGCCTCCGACTGTCCTGAAGATACGATACGATACACTTTATTGATCCCGAGGGAAATTATGGTATCACAGCAGCGTTACAACAGCATTACAAACAAACCATTACAAACAGCATTACATAGAGTAATTACTAGACACAGATTTGCATATGACTAACCACAATACGTAACAAAGGTACACAAATCTCTAATCATTTCCATTAGTGCGCCAGTCCTAGGTCGTAGTCATCTTTCACCCTTAGTGAATTGTTATACATCCCCATAGCGGTAGGCACAAACGATTTCCTGAATTTCTCCTTTTACCTTGGAAGGATTAGACGGCTGCTGAATGTGCTCTTCTGCTTCAAGAACAGCTGAATAGTGGGTGTGTATTATTGTTCCTTATAGCCCTGCACTTCTTTTGAATCCTATCCTCCACTACTTCCTCAAAAGAGTCAAGATGAATGCCAACAGCCGCGCTTGCCTTCTTGATAAGTTTGTTGAGTTTATTAGCGTCAGCTACTCGCACACTACTGCCCCAGCAAATGATAGCAAAAAAGATGGCGCTTGCTACAACGGACTGGTAGAACATTTCCAGCATTTTGCTGCACACATTGAACGACCTGAGCTTCCGCAGAAAGTACAGTCTGCTCATTCCCTTCTTGTGAACCTTCTCTGTATGACACCTCCAATCAAGTTTGCTGTCAAGGTGAACCCCCAAATATTTGTAGCTCTCAACCATCTCCACCTCCTGGCCAGCAATAGTGATAGGTAAGTAATCATCCTTTTTCCTTCTATAACTCACCACCATCTCCTTCGTTTTCTTCACATTTAGTTCTAGACAGGGTGAAACCCAGAATTGCAGAAAAATGGAGACATCAAGGTGGCAGAGCTAGCCCTATTATTAAGAGCAAACTCCGCCAAAGGCAAAAAAGAGACCCAGTCATCTTGATCAGCAGACACAAAACATCTCAAATAAGTCTCCAAGGTCTAGTTTGTTCTCTCGGTTTGTCCATTGGTTTGAGGGTGAAATGCAGAGGAGAAAGATAACTGAACACCAAGTTTAGAACAAAATGTCCTCCAAAATCTGGAAACAAACTGGACTCCTCTGTCAGACACAATGTTCTCAGGAATGCCGTGTAACCGAACCACGTGCTGAAGGAACAAAGGCACCAATTCGGAGGAGGAAGGCAACTTAGGTAATGGCACAAGATGTATCATTTTGGAAAACCTATCACAAATCACCCAGAAAAACCGTCATTCTCTGAGAAACAGGGAGGTCGGAAATAAAATCCATAGAGATATGGGTCCATGGTCTCTTGGGCACAGGCAATGGCATCAACAAACCACTAGAGCGAGAGCAAGGCTTGGAGCGAGAGCAAGTCCTGCAGGACTGCACAAATTCCCTGACGTCACGAGACAAAGTAGGCCACCAAAAGGACCGACTCACCAAGTCTCTGGTACCAAAAATTCCGGGATGACCGGCCAACGCGGAACAATGAATCTCAGACATCACACTCTTTTTCCACCGGTCTGGGACAAACAATTTCCCAATAGGGCAGCGCTCGGGTTTATCCTCCTGACACCCTTCCAGAGCCAGTCTCAAATTGGGCGAGATGGCGGAAAGAACTACACCCTCTTTCAAAATAACAGCAGGATCAGATAACTCAGGAGAGTCCGCAAGGAAACTCCTCGAGAGGGCATCCGCCTTAAAATTCTTAGTGCCAGGAAGAAAAGAAACCACAAAATTAAAATGTGTGAAAAACAAGGCCCACCTGGCCTGTCTAGGATTAAGTCGCTTGGCTGACTTGAGATAAACCAGTGTTATGAATGTGCTAGAGATGGTTTTTGAGCAGAGGCTCCCTCTGGTGGTTACAGACAGTACTGAACCTTTCAGCGAGGAATGGCAATCTGGGTTCACTGACTGGTCTGATATAAGGAAGGTTCCCTCCCATGATGGTTGCCGGTGATCAATTGTTCTTGTCTCAATTGTGGTTCCTGGTTCATTTGGAAGTTTGCTGGAGTCTTGCCTGCATCTCCTGCTTTCAGATAAGATATTTTTTGCTTTTCTTTTTGTGCTTGCTTTTTGCATTGTTTTCTGCACTTTTGTGGAGGTCAGCCAGGTCCCCTCCTGGGGCCTGAGCTCCTCACAGTTTATCTGCAGCCACTGTTATTTGCTCATTTGCTTTTTCCTGTTTTTTCAGCGGCTGCAGCTTGGTTTTGTTCACACTGAGATCTGATTTAGCGGGTGGCGAGATCGTGTGATCTCAGTATTTTTGTAATCAGAATTGTTGGATTTTTGTATATAGGAAAGATGTGTATCTTCGTACCGTGTTAGCCAGTAGATAGAAAAATATTTAGACTTGAGAGTCCTCAGTGGTTGATACCTTTTAATGGCTAACTGAAAAGATGGTAACAAATTGCAAGCTTTTGAGACTACTCAGGTCTCTTCATCAAGACAAGTGACGTGAAGCAGAACTGTCATTATGGCAGAGGGATGAACATAAATATTGGAACAGTTCATAGATAAGGAGGGAAAGTTTTATTGCCCTCTGATTGGGGTCTGGTATTGTGTTTTGATGACACTTAAGGAATCTGCTTCTCTGACCTTTTAGGGTCATCAAAACACAATAACAGACCCCAATCAGAGGGCAATAAAACTTTCCCTCCTTATCTATGAACTGTTCCAATATTTATGTTCATCCCTCTGCCATAATGACAGTTCTGCTTCACGTCACTTGTCTTATCTATTGCATTATTCCTGTGTCCTTTTGTGTATATAAATATGTGATTCTTCAGATTTTGTATTAGTCTTTGCCTGATGAAGAGACCTGAGTAGTCTCGAAAGCTTGCATTACCATCTTTTCAGTTAGCCATTAAAAGGTATCAACCACTGAGGACTCTCAAGTCTAAATATTTTTTTTGGATTTTTGTAGGGTTTTCTGGGTTGCAGAAAGTAATCTCTCCTTTCCTATCCTATTTAGTCAACTTGTGGCCCCAGCGTTTGCTCAATCTATTTTATGCCTATGTTTGTGTTTTCATCTTGTCTAACCGCCATTATATGTTTGGGGGCTTCCTATTTTCTTTGGGGATCTGCTCCGGGGCAGATAGCTTTCATCTTTCTGCCTTTAGGTGTAGTTATCTCTCAGGCTGTGACGAGGCGTCTAGGATCAACGTAGGAACGCTCCACGGCTACCTCTAGTTGTGTCGTTAGTTTAGGTATCTGCAACCCATCAGTTACCAACATTTCAGGTGTTCTGCTGCCCTGCTGTTGTTCCTGTCCTCCTCAGCTACCGAAACACAACAAACCAGGTTCTTATGGTCCGTGAGGACCACCATCTGATGTTTGGCACCTTCCAGCCAATGTCTCCACTCTTCAAAGGCCCACTTCATAGCCAATAACTCCCTTTGGGACAAAACGGCACCTTCCCCAATCTCAGAGGCATCAACCTCCACCTGAAACGACAGAGAAACATCAGGCTGCCGTAGAACAGGAGCAGAAATGAATCTCTACTTAAGTTCCTGAAACGCAGAAACTGCCTCAGGAGGCCAATTCACCACATCGGAACCTTTTTTGGTCAAATCAGTCAATGGTTTAACAATACCGGAGAAATTACCAATAAATTTGCAATAAAAATTGGCAAAACCCAAAAATCTCTGAAGAGCCTTCAATGAAGTAGGTTGAACCCAATCACTGATGGCCTGAACCTTGACCGGGTCCATTTCAATAACAGACGGAGACAAAATGAATCCCAGAAAAGAGACCTTCTGTACGCCAAAAAGACACTTTGATCCCTTCACATACAGTGCATTCTCTCTCAAAATCTGGAACACAGTCCGAACATGTTTCACATGAGAGTCCCAGTCATTGGAAAAAATCAAGATATCATCCAAATAAACAATCAGAAATGTATCCACAAAATCCCTGAAAATATCATTCATAAAGGATTGGAAGACGGAAGGGGCATTAGTAAGCCCAAAAGGCATCACTAGGTACTCAAAATGCCCCTCTGGGGTATTAAACGCCGTCTTCCATTCATCCCCGTGCTTAATGCGAATAAGGTTATACGCCCCCCTGAGGTCAAGCTTGGTAAACCACTAACACTTTTCACTCTGGAAAACAGGTCAGAAATCAAGGGTAAAGGATATTGATATTTCACAGTGATCTTATTCAGGAGGCGATAATCAATACACGGCCTCAATGAACCATCCTTTTTGGCCACAAAGAAAAAACCGGTGCCCAAGGGTGAAGAGGATGGTCTGATATGACCCTTCTCCAATGACTCCTTGATATAAGATCGCATAGCATCGTGTTCAGGTACAGATAAGTTAAAAAGGCGACCCTTAGGAAATTTACCACCAGGCACTAACTCAATAGTGCAATCGTAGCTTCTGTGAGGGGGTAAGGACACAGACTTACTTTCACTAAACACATCAGAAAAATCAGTCAAAAAGTCAGGGACATCCTGAGACTGGGGAAAGGCAGAAAAAACAGGAGTGTCAGCATTAACACATTGGCAGCCCCAACTGGTCACAGACACAGATTTCCAATCCAAAACAGAATTATGAATCTGTAACCAAGGGAAACCCAGTACAATAATGTCATGCAGATTATGCAACACCAGAAATTTGCAACTCTCCTAATGATCTGGTTCAACCCTCATTATCACCTGAGTAGAAAATTGTGGTTTATTCTCCGCCAAAGGGGTAGAATCAATGCCCAGTAGGGGAATAGACTTCCGCAGGGGTATCATGGGAAAGCCACAACGTTTGGCAAAGTCAAAATCCATCAGGTTAATAGCTGCTCCTGAATCAACAAAAGCCTGAGCTGAAAATGTGGACATGGAGCAAATCAGGGTAACAGTCAACAGAAATTTAGTCTGAACACTACCCAAGATAACTGAGGGCGCAAAACGTCTTCCCCGCTTAGGGCAGACGGAAATAGTATGAGAGGCGTCACCACAGTAGAAACATGACCCATTGCTCTTTCGAAACTCATGACGCTGTGCCCCAGAAGTCACTCCATCACACTGCATGGGCTCAGGAGCTGGCTCACAAGGCAACACCATCTCACGCATACCTCTGCGCTCACGCAAACGTCTGTCAATTTGAATAGCCAAAGACATAGAATCATTGAGACCAGAGGGGACAGGGAATCCCACCATAACGTCTGTAAGGTTTCCAACTCACTCAGCTGCGACAGAGGTAATCAGGACGCACTTTTATATCAAAAGTTCATGGTTTATTGCTTCATAAACCTCAAAGCACATATAGTACAAGTCTTCAGTACTTCAGCTCCTGCCTGGAGCCTCACTCCTCATAGACACAGAGTCCTCTCTGTAATGTCCCGCCAGGACACATACATGGAAGTCTGTCCACATTGGCAGACTCCCACAACACTCTCTACAGGTGCCAAGCACACTTGTTACATAGGTGTAACCCCGCCCACATGTGAGGTCAGAATCACATGGCCAGGTCACCTGATCATGACCTCATCACAGGTCCTTCAGATACACACTATTACATACAGGTTTTATCTTGGGTATTCAGACACATACCCCTTGGGTGGGTTTGTAGGTGACTGGACCCGCCCAGCTCTCCTAGTCACCTGGAAGCCTCCCAACACATAGCAAAACTCCCAGCAGTACATCTGTTGAACAAAACATGCTCAGGCTTCCATCACAGGGCCACCCCACCTCTGTGATACATAACGTCCATCCATCACATGCCTCCATGCATATCCCGAGGAGCCTACACAGTGCCCCATAGCTGCATCAGGGGTCACTACACCACATACCTCCCCCCTCTGTTCAAACTTGTGGGGTTGAACACTTGTTACCCGACCAGAGATCCTTCTCGGTCGTCTCTGCCAGTCAAACCGTCTGGCTAAGTCGGGCCCTCTGTCAGACCACCCGCCTCCCCAGCGGTCAGTACGGCGTCGCAATTCCCTTGCACCCATACGTCCTGTCTGGTCTAAGTCCTTTTCATTTCGTCCACTACAGGTTCTCCTGCTTAGGTCACTCATCACTGAGCTAACTGAGGCATCACTATTTCCTGTATTATCTCCAGCTTGAGGACTTCTCGTCTTAAGCGAACCTCTTCGCCTCTCAATACCACGGGTTGAAGGTGGAGACCATCTTCTTTCCATTTCCCGTATGTTTCTGTTGACCTGCTCCCTCTCAAGTCGTAGCTGCTCTACTTCTCTCAGGTACGACACACGATACTCCAGGAGCATCCGGATATTCCCAAGGCTCTCTCTGGATCCGACAACGAGGAACGGAACCATCCCGTCTTCACCCCTGACCTGGACTTCGTCATCAGCCGGAATCCTGACTCTCGTCACACCGGACTTATTTACCATCTCCTGCATCACTTTCCCGAGTCTTCCGATGACCTTCTTCACCAGACCTCTGGGCACTTGAACGATGTCTTCCATCAAGCCAAGCTGATTTTGAGTCTTTCTGGCTTGCTTCAAACGTCGAGTGGCTTCGTGATTTCTCAACAGGACCAGTTGCTTTGTGCGGAGACAATGTAGGTGCATGTCCCTCAGGATAGCCACTCGCTTCATTGTGACTTCCCTAGTCGACAGTATGACTAACTGTTTCATCTCTGGCACCCAGTTCACACTAGATGCTTCTACCGCTTTTCTAAAGGCCTCATGCACCTCCTCACTGGCACACACTTCTCGCAGGTCTTCTGGTATCTCTATTACACATTTGAAAAGCGATGTCTCCTTTTCCTGAACATTAGTACAGTTCTCCAAGACCTCAGCATTTCTTATGTGGCCATCTGCGTGGCACTTCGCTTGCTGTACTTCGTCTCCCGTGGATTTCTGGAGCTGGGCATCAGTCTCCTCCTCCATCTTGAGCTCTCGGAGAACTTCATCTCGCTCTTCTGCCAAGCAGCGACACTCCTGCTGATGTTTCTCTTGGCCTCTCTGAGCACCTCCGTCTCTTTCCATAGAGCCTTGTTCATACTCTTACACGCTGACAGATTATCTCTGAGCTTAGAGACTTCCTTCTCCAGCTCCTCCACTTTGTGCTCAATCATTCGTCTCAGGACCCTTTCCTGCTCGACTGCCTCTTTCACTGTTTCTTTACACAGCTCTATCTCCCGGTCCTGCTCTCTTTTAGCCAGCACATGTCGCACCATTACTTCTTTAATCACACTTTCAGATGGGCACTCTTGTCCACTCACACTCTGCTTCTTCAGAGTTTTGCCTGTTCCGGCATCCGCAGCTTCAACTGTCTCACGACTCTTAGTAACTTCAGAGAGCTCCAGCTCTGCCTCCGGTACCCTGGAGCCTTCATCATACTGAGCCATTTCACCCTTTCCGGGCATTGCAGATGTGGATCTACTACAGGTCTGTTCTACCTCCAGCCCTACCTCTGTGCTGGGATTTGTCAGAGATAACATGGCCTCTTTATCAAGGACAGTAACCTGACCAGTACCTGACCCTGACTCTTCCTCATCATTTCTCTTCTTAGTGGATGTAGCCTGTCCCGCCTTTCCGCGGCCCCTGCGGCGAGAGGAAGATCGGACATTTTTACTCAGCTCCACCTTACTGCACTCGCTTTCCCTTGCGGTCGAGTCACAGTCTGCATAGGAGTCACCCCCACTCCCCCTGTCATCCTGGAACAGCACGTCCCCACCTAGACAGGTGTCAGACCCCTGTTCTGGAGCTAAACCGTTTCCCACGGTCACACGTCTCGTCACCTCCAAGTCCCCGAGTTGGTCTGACCCACACTTTCTTCTGGTCACCTGGGGCTCGGGACTATCGCTATTAGGTGTTACCTCCTTTCCACACTTCACACTACAAGGAACCACTACAGTCGCCTGCTGTGATGGCGCTCCCTTAGGGTCATTCCGTCTCTCCTCTGAGCAACCCCACACTACATCAAGTTCCCATGCATTTTCAAAAAATACAAAGTCCTGTGCCCTCTCATAGGGGTACAATACATTCGGTGGTATACCGCCATCTTGATCCTCGACACTTGTGGACATCTCAAGCATCACCCTGTCTACAAATAGTCCACAGTGAGCCCGTGGATGCAGCCCACCTGGACCTTTTTCTCGGTCAGACAGAGAACTAGCGGAGTTCCTTTCAGAGTCACCTGACTCTTTGAGTCCAACTGTCCAGAGATTCCTTCCCTATGTAACATTACCGTACACACCTGTGGGCTGTTATCAAACGGGAAGTCTATGCCACATGCGGAATATGTATAACATCCACAGCGCTGTTCCTCAGATATGTCCGCTGAGGAAACCGGTGCCACCCCTTTTTGGGACTCCGCCCCCTTTCGGCCACCATCCCAATTTGGGTTACCGCCCCCTTCTGGGATTCCGCCCCCTTTTGGGCAACTTTACTGATTTGGGCTACCACCCCCTTTTTAGACTCCACCCCCTTTTGGGCCACCATCCCAATTTTGAGTTGCTGCCCCCTTTTTGGGACTCCTCCCCCTCTAGGGACACCACCCAACACTGGGGTACACATCACGGCTCCCACAAGCCCCAGTCCACACAGTACCCTTAGACAGTGACTTTCCCTTAGGGCGTGTACTGGCCCTTTAAGAGTTCGTGTGCCTCGGTTCACACTGTCCTATTTTCCTACACCAGCTCCTGCTGGTTCTGCCACCGCTTCACTGCAGCCACCAACAACCAGCAACTCCGGCTGCCACGCACAAGCCGCTGCTGCCACTGCAGCTCTTGCTGCTGCAGAACCTCTTGCTGCAAGTCACTGTAGCTCCTGCTACCACAAGTCTCTGCACGCTGCGCTGTCTTGCCGCTTGTCACCTTCGTGACCCCACGAGTCACAGCCAGCCGCTTGTCCCCTTCATGACTCCATGAGCCACAGCACACACCTCACACGTGTTCCAGAAGGAAAAAAAAAAACACCAAAAAGAAAAAAAAATCGTTTCTCACCAACTCTTCTCACTGATCCCGATCAGCCCAACACGGTTGTCAAAACCGTCCACTGTTGGCTTCAGCCACACAGGTTCCTGGAGACCTCAGCCTCAGAGGTACCCAGCAAACACAAAAAATACAGTCTTTCTCACTGACCCGTCAGCACAACACAGACTCCTGTCTGATACTCTTGGCCACAGAGATTTTTCCGGACACCACCTTTCTCATAGAGGCATCCCACAAAGGAAAAAACAGTCTCACTGACCCGTCAGTACAACACAGACTCCTGTCTGTTACCTGCTGGCCACGCAGGTTTCCGGACACCTCCTCTGAGGTATCTTCTCAGCATGCTTTTTTTTCTTACTTCACTTTTCAATGACCCCGGTCAACATAACACAGACTCCTGTCTGTCACCACTGCTTAACAGCGTCTTCAGATACCTCATATCTTCAGAGGCACCACATAAACATAAATGCACAGTTTATTCGTGACCACTGGTCACACTCACGGTTTTCACAGACCGTCCGTTCCTGCATCCGATTCCTCATTCCCAGTCCTGGAACATGTGCTCCTTGGGCCGCTGCCAGCATTCCATCCACCAATTGTAAGGTTTCCAACTCACTCAGCTGCGACAGAGGTAATCAGGACGCACTTTTATATCAAAAGTTCATGGTTTATTGCTTCATAAACCTCAAAGCACATATAGTACAAGTCTTCAGTACTTCAGCTCCTGCCTGGAGCCTCACTCCTCATAGACACAGAGTCCTCTCTGTAATGTCCCGCCAGGACACATACATGGAAGTCTGTCCACATTGGCAGACTCCCACAACACTCTCTACAGGTGCCAAGCACACTTGTTACATAGGTGTAACCCCGCCCACATGTGAGGTCAGAATCACATGGCCAGGTCACCTGATCATGACCTCATCACAGGTCCTTCAGATACACACTATTACATACAGGTTTTATCTTGGGTATTCAGACACATACCCCTTGGGTGGGTTTGTAGGTGACTGGACCCGCCCAGCTCTCCTAGTCACCTGGAAGCCTCCCAACACATAGCAAAACTCCCAGCAGTACATCTGCTGAACAAAACATGCTCAGGCTTCCATCACAGGGCCACCCCACCTCTGTGATACATAACGTCCATCCATTACATGCCTCCATGCATATCCCGAGGAGCCTACACAGTGCCCCCTAGCTGCATCAGGGGTCACTACACCACACGTCCTTTACATTCTCTGACAGACCCTTCCGAAAAAGGGCTGCCAAAGCATCATCATTCCATTTGGTCAGGACTGCCCACTTCCGAAATTTCTGACAGTACAGTTCAGTGGCTTCACAGCCCTGACTTAATGCCAACAAGGTTTTTTCAGCTTGATCAGTGACATTAGGTTCATCGTACAACAACTCCAGAGCCTGAAAAAATACATCAACATCATTCAAAACAGGATCCCCAGGTGTCAGGGAAAAAGCCCAATCCTGAGGGTCGCCGCGCAGGAGAGAGATGACAATTTGAACCTGATGTGCTGCGTTCCCTGAGGACTTAGGCTTTAAGGCAAAAAACAACTTAGTTATTTTTGAAATTCAGAAATTTAGCCCGATCCCCCCAAAAAAATCTGGCATGGGGATCCTAGGTTCCACAACCGGCAACCTAGCAAGATAGGTATCAATACTCTGAACCTAAATGGCAAGCTGCTCCACACGGCCAGACAACTGTGCAAACTCCATTGAGAAAAAAAAAATCCTCCTCAGCACCCAGAGAGAAAGAGGGAAAAAAAAATGCAACAAACAGAAAAAAAAAAAATCTCTGACAACTCTGATAACTTTTTTCTTTCCACACTATTTTTCCCTTCTGTGAGTACCATATAATTTTAGTTTTGGCCGGTGATACTGTTATGTTTAGGTAGCTGAGGAGAAATAGCAAAAACGGTAATGGAGATTCTTAATCCAGTTTCCTTCCATTTGCTTCTTCCAGCGACATTTAAGATCCATAACGTGTTCCACAAGTCCTTATTGAAGAGGTTTGTCGAGCCAGTGGTTCCTATGGCTGCGCCTCCTGACCCTGTTTTGGTTGAGGGCAATCTGGAGTATGTGGTTGAGAAAATATTGGATTCTCGTTTTTCTAGACGGAAACTCCAGTATTTGGTTAAGTGGAGAGGTTATGGTCAGGAGGACAATTCTTGGGTGTTTGCTTCGGACATCCATGCTAGGAGACTGATCCGTGCCTATCACCGAGCTCATCCTGATCGGCCTGGTTGCACTGGTGAGGGTTCGGTGACCCCTCCTCAAGGGGGGTACTGTTGTGAATGTGCTAGAGATGGTTTCTGAGCAGAGGCTCCCTCTGGTGGTTACTGACAGTACTGAACGGCAATCTGGGATCACTAACTGGACTGATATAAGAGGGGTTCCCTCCCATGATGGTTGCCGGTGATCAATTGTTCTTGTCTCAATTGTGGTTCCTGGTTCATTTGGAAGTTTGCTGGAGTCTTGCCTGTGTCTGCTGCTTTCAGATAAGATATTTTTGATTTTCTTTTTGTGCTTGCTTTTTGCATAAGTTTCTGCACTTTTGGAGTTCAGCCGGGTCCCCTCCTGGGCCTGTGCTCCTCTCAGTTTATCTGTAGCCACTGTTATTTGTTCATTTGCTTTTTCCTGTTTTTTTCAGTGGCTGCGGCTTTGTTTTGTTACACCAGAGATCTGATTTAGGTGGAGGAGATCGTGTGAGCTCAGGTTTTTTGCAATCAGAAGAGTTGGATTTTTTTAGGGTTTTTTGGATTGCAGTCAGAATTCTTTCCTGTACTTATCTGTCTAGACAGATTGGGCCCCAGCATTTGCTCATTCTATTTTCTGTCTGAGTCCGTGCTTTCTTCTTGTCTAACCGCCATTATATGTTTGGGGCTTCCTATTTTCTTTGGGGATCTGCTCCGGGGCAGATAGCTTTCATCTTTCTGCCTTTAGGTGTAGTTATCTCTCAGGCTGTGACGAGGCGTCTAGGATCAACGTAGGAACGCTCCACGGCTACCTCTAGTTGTGTGGTTAGT
>JARQOD010008141.1:0-36731 GCA_033576555.1 Oophaga sylvatica
ATTCGCAAACATTCTGCAAACGTGTGCACTTAGCCTAAAAGACTTTTTTCTTGCTGTGTCTTTTTTTTATACATTTAAAAACTTGGGATTAATAATGGATCGGTGTCTTATTGACACCTCTCCATTATTAACCGGCTTATTGTCACCGTGCAATCAACGGTGACATTAACCCCTTATTACCCCACTTGCCAACGCTACAGGGCAGTGGGAAGAGCCGGGTAAAGTGCCACAATTGGCACATCTTTTGATGCGCCAAATGTGGGCTGCTGTAGCCTGGTATTATCAGGCTGTTGAGGGCCAAAATCTATGGGCCTTGACAGTCTTTTAATACCAGGCCGCAGCAGTCTGCATTTTACTTGGCTGGTTAACACAAATAGGGGGACCCCTACGCCTTTTTTTTCGAGGGGATCCCCTATTTTTGTTAACCAACCAAGCTAAGCAAACTGCTGTGGCCTGGTATTATCAGGCTGGCAAGGTCCATGTATGTTGGCTCCTTAACAGCCTTAAATACCATTCCTCAGCAGTAGGGGCGTACATATAAATCATGGGGCCCCATAGCAAAAGTCTGAATGTTCCCCACCCCCCCCAAAAAAAACCCAGAGGCATTGTAAATGTAAAGTGCCAGCACAGTGAGGGAAGTTGAGTCGCACAGAGACAGGGGTTTTGGGGGTACTCGGCACCGATCACGTCGACTTCTATGGGGGATGTCACGAGTAGCACAGCTCGGTCCGTGACCTGGGCGATCACTGGAATGTGGGATATTTCCAGGGGATGATAGAATGTTCGTGTAGTTTGTCGTGACGCCACCTGTAGTACCTGGTCAGGGTGTCCAGCGCTGCTGTGCAGGTCCTCTGGAAGGGTTGTTGTAGTGCAGGTAGGTGAAAAGTCTTCTACAGGTAACACGCTATCCTTCCAGGGCAGATAGATGTGAGATAGAGCAATGGTGCAAAGTGATGTAGCAGAGTGGACTATGCGACGTAGTAAGAAAGCAGGAAACACTTCAAGTTAAACGTTGCATAATAAAATTTTTAATAATAACATTACAAAAGTGCAAATGGCTTATATTATGTGACATGTTTTGTTACTGTTCATACCCTTGATATGTGTTATACATGTGTGTTAATAAATACATACAGTATTCAACAAAAGTTTCAAATAGCATTAGTGCCGAAGTTCGTGAGACTTCTTAGGACTACAACCCCACGGGTAACTTCACAGTGTCCTTTACTTGTGCTTGTGGAGGACCCGCTCAAACTCCAACTGTGGTTTGGGTGGGCTGCAAGACTTTCCTGAGCAGACCTCACTTTCGGCCACACCAAACGGTTTTTAGTTTCTGAGGTAGTTGAAATATAGTGCACAGTAAAGTTTTTTTAAAACAAAATGGAGCACCGAAAGTGCCAACTATTTACAGAAAAATTTGACCAGTACAGTTCATGGCTTCAAAGTTCAACATTTTCAAATTTCAGTGAAACACCTACTAGGGTTGAGCATTCCGATACTGCAAATATCGGGTATCGGCCCATATTGGCTGTATCGGAATTCGATTCCGAGTTCCGATATTTTCGTCTTATCGGATACCGGAATCGGGATTGTCAAATGTCACTGTCAGTGTCCGTCGGTCGGGTCTGTCAGAGTCAGCGGCACTACTGTCAGAAGATCTCCGCGGTCACGTCCTGGACTGCTTGATGGCCGCAATCTTCTTTCCCCGGCGGTCAATGCAGTTTCTCGCAAAAACTGCAGTGACTGCTGGGTAATCCCGGCCGTAAAGCAGTCAGTCCGATGACTCACCGCCGGAAGCAGGTAATCAGCTGTGCTGCGTCGCGATGACAGGCTCTGCTGTCATTGCGATGTAGCAGAGTTGGATGTGACGTGCGACTGTCGTTATGGACTGCGTCGGACAGGTGGTATACTGTTGGTTTGTTTTTTTTCTTTTTTTACAGGAGATCGATGGCGTCGCAAGGATGAGAGTACAATAAAATAATGAAAACTGTGTTGTCTCTTTTATTCATTAAAATACTTTTTTCTTGCTTTGTCTTTTTTTTATACATTTAAAACTTGGATTAATAATGGATCGGTGTCTTATTGACACCTTCCATTATTAATCCGGGCTTATTGTTTACGGTGCAATCAACGGTGACATTAACCCCTTATTACCCGCTTGCCACGCTACAGGGCAAGTGGGAGAGCCGGGTAAGTGCCACAATTGCACATCTTTTGATGGCCAAATGTGGAGCTGCTGTAGCCTGGTATTATCGGCTGTTGAGGCCAAAATCCATGGGCCTTGACAGTCTTTTAATACCAGGCGCAGCAGTCTGCATTTTACTTGGCATGGTTAACAAAAATAGGGGGGTCCCCACGCCGTTTTTTTTTCGAGGATCCCCTATTTTTGTTAACCAGCCAAGCTAAGCAGACTGCTGTGGCTGGTATTATCAGCTTGCAAGGTCATGGATATTGGATCCTTACCAGCCTGAAAAACAGGCCTCAGCGGTCTGCTTCATCTGGCTGGTTAACAAAAATAGGGGACCCACGCAATTTTTTTCGAGGGGATCCCCTATTTTTGTTAATCAGCCAATATGCAGACTGCTGTGGCTGGTATTTATCAGTGGCAAGGTCCATGGATCTTGGCTCCTTAACAGCTGAAAATCAGGCCTCAGCGGTCTGCTTCATCTGCTGGTTAACAAAAATAGGGGACCACGCAATTTTTTCGAGGGATCCCCTTTTGTTATCAGCCAAGATATGCAGACTGCTGTGCCTGGTATTATCAGGTGGCAGGTCCATGGATCTTGGGTCCTAACAGCCTGAAAATCCAGCTCAGCGGTCTGCTTCATCTGGCTGGTTAACAAAAATAGGGGACTCCACGCCAATTTTTCGAGGGGATCCCTATTTTTGTTAATCAGCCAAAATATGCAGATGCTGTGGCCTAGTTATCAGCTGCAAGTCATGGATCTTGGCTCCTTAACAGCTGAAAATCCAGGCCTCAGCGGTCTGTCATCTGGCTGGTTAACAAAAACAGGGGGACCCCACGCCATTTTTTTTTCGAAGGGAACCTATTTTTGTTAATCAGTTCCCTCTGACGTCACTGATTGTGTCCTGCTGACCCGAAGTGAAGTGGAAAGCAATCAATTAAGCTTTCCACTTAAGGGCCCGTCTCACATAGCGATATCGCTACCGAGATCGCTGCTGAGTCACTAGTTTTGTGACGCAGCAGCGAGCTCACCAGCGATATCGCTGTGTGTGACATTCAGCGACGATCAGCCCCCCTGCCGGGTATCGCTGATCGTCGCTGAAATGTCAGGACCTTTTTTTGATCGCTGGTTTCCCGCTGACAGGCACGCATCGCTGCGTGTGACAGGCGGGAGACCAGCGATCCGCTGGTAACCAAGGTACACAGCGGGTTTCCAGGCGCGGGGCTGTGTCTAGAAACCCGCTGTGTACCTTGGATACCAGCGCCCTGATGCAGGGAGCTGGTATCCAAGGTACACAGCGGGTTTCCAAGCGCTGCGCGGTGCCTGGAAACCCGCTGTGTACCTTGGTTACCAGCGGATCGCTGGTCTCCCGCCTGTCACACGCAGCGATGCGTGCCTGTCAGAGGGAAACCAGCGATCAAAAAAAGGTCCTGACATTTCTGCGACGATCAGCGATACCCGGCAGGGGGGCTGATCGTCGCTGAATGTCACACACAGCGATATCGCTGGTGAGCTCGCTGCTGCGTCACAAAACTTGTGACTCAGCAGCGATCTCGGTAGCGATATCGCTATGTGAGACGGGCCCTTAAGCGATGTTACCCGCAGTGTCGCTGTCCCAGATCGCTGCCTGAGCTGCCTGTTTGGCAGCTCAGCAGCGATCATGTAGCGATACACCAGCGATCCTGACAAGTGCATATCGTTGTCGGGATCGCTGGTGTATCATTATGTGACACCCAGCCTTTACTCTCCTGTCAGGCAGGAGAGGAACTCATTCATTTGGGGTTTACTGTGAGGCTGCAGCATTAGCTGCGGTCCCTGCAGTAAACATTAACCCTTTCTGAAGGATTACACCGTGGGACCTGACTGTGCATGGGATAGGTAAGAATAATTTTGCTTTTTTATTTTATTTTTATTACAGGAAATGGTTTTTGCAGTAAAATAAAATATGGTCAAAAACATGTGTCTTTATTTCATTAAAATGATTTTTAATTAAAGTGTGTGTGTTTTATTTTTATTTCATGCAATAGGATTAATAATTGATAGTTGTCTAATTGACAGCTCTCAATTATTAACCTGGCTTAAGGTCACCTTTCAATAGCAAGGTGGCTTTAACCCCATATTAACCCATTCGCCACCGCTACAGGGCAATGGGAATAGACGGGCAAAGTGCCAGAAAGGGCGAATCTAATTATAGATTTGTCTTTCCTGGGGTGTCTGGGGGCAGATGTTAGTAGCCGGGGGGGGCAAAAATAATGGTCCCTCTCTGGGCTATTATTATCTGCCCCCACTCACTGGCTTTGTCTGTCTGGTTGCGAAAATAGGGCGGGAGCCCACGCATTTTTTTTCAGCAATTTTACACCTCATATATATATATACATGTCATTGAATTTGTGACACATATATATATATATTTATATTTGTAGTTCATACACTTCTACATAGTATAATAGCCGCTAATTCAATTGCCGGCTTTTGTGAAAATGCAGAACCCGACATGAAATGACACTTGGTGTACATAGGGTTAACCATGTCTTTTCATGTCCTTTGCTATCTAATTTGCACAAACAATTAAATCAGTCTATGTGTGCAAAATTTCACACCTGTAGGGGTTAATTAAAGGTGTAAATTCGTAGCAAAAAAGTCTGTTTTTTTTACAACGAATTTACACCTTTAATTAACCCTACAGGTGTGAAATTTTGCACACATAGACTGATTTAATTGTGCAAATTAGATAGCAAAGGACATGAAAAGACATGGTTAACCCTATGTACACCAAGTGTCATTTCATGTCGGGTGCTTCTGTCTTTTCACTGAAGCCGGCTTTACCCGGCAATTGAATCAGAGAGGATATTTTACTATGTAGAAGTGTATAAACTATACATATATGTATATATATATATGTCACAATGACATGTATATATATATATATATGTATTCTATGTGTGTATATTTAGTGTTTACAAGGAAAGAATGTTTTTTTTTTTAGTTGCGATATTTTGTTCCCATAGACTTACATGGGACTTCCGGTATCGGTATCGGGTATCGCCGATATTTTAGTGATATCGGCGATACCATTCCGATTCCGATACTTTAGGACATTGGAAAGTATCGCTCAACTCTAACCATTACCCAACCTGGGTATATTAAGGCAACAATAAACTTGTTCTTCTGAACATTCACCCGTCCGGGTACATCAAACATTACCCACAGGTATTAAGCAAAAACTGTTTTCTGAACATTCACCCGTCGGGTACATCAACATTACGCAAATGGTATATTAAGCAAAATAAACTTGTTCTTCTGAACATTCACCCGTCCGTGTACATCAAACCATTACCCAACATGGGTATATTAAGGCAACAATAAACTTCTTTTTATGAACATTCACCCGTCCGGGTACATCAATAATTTAACTATTTACATACAGAGACCCTGTCCGGGTTATTTAGACTTCTTTGGCTGGCCTCTTCCAGGTACCACCTGCTACTGTTGTGGAGCTTGCCAAACATCCGTGACAGGAGGGTCCACCCAGACCTGATGACGTCGTGTGGCGTGTACAGTGACGTCGTGACCCGCTATCTGGGTCTGTGTGGCCACCTCTTTCATCTCCCTCCGGTCTGGACCCCTATGTCCCGGACTGAACGAACCCCAGGGGGCCTAACAGGCGCCGTGTATGGGCCAGCTATCATTATCATGTCCATAGCTGGGGCTGCTGAGGAGACCACTGAGGGAGGCTGGGGAGATTTACGGCGTGGGGTGGGCACTTGTGCAGAGGCCTGGTTGGGGGAGGCTGAAGGCTCATAGGGTCTGTCAGTTTCCTGACACTCTGGGGAGTAGGGGTCGCACCTGGTAACATTTAGGGCGTACCATCCATTGTAACCCCAGTGTCGGGTGTAAGTCACCAAGTCTCCTGGCAACAGGTCCCTCCCCGGGTGTCCTTCTGGGAGGTTAGCCTCCACGTCCCGCCGGGTTACAAAAACTTCTAAATAAAGTCCAGGCTCCTGGATGAAGCCCCAACCACCTTTTAACTTAAAGTTCCGTACTGCACCCTTACGCCGCGGCTCCCTCACCGTACTTTTATCCTTTCTCATACGTGCCTTCTCTGCCAGGTCCTTCTCCAGGTGACGTTGCCGAAGCTTTTGGGATTCTCGCTGCTCCCTTTGTCGCTCTGCTTCCCGCTCCCGACGTCTCCACTCTTCCTCCTGACGCGGTTGTAATTCTCCTCCACCAGCTGCTCCATGTCTCCACCATCAAATGCCAGCTTACGATGTCCGGTTTGCGGCAGCTCTCCTGGCGCCCGCCAGTCCTGGCGGCGCTCACCTGTGGCGGAAGCAGCCGGCTCTGGAACAGATGGCGGTCGGGGCTCCGGTACAGGCAGGTAGAGCTCTGGTGCCTGCGTGGCCTCCTCCATAAGGACGGGTGTCGCTTCTTCTGCCTCAGCGACGGGGGCAGACAGCGGGATCTGGGGTGCTGGTGCGGCGTTTTCTGCAGGAACGGGTGCCTCCACTGTGATACTGGCAACCGGTTCAGATTGCAAGGGCTGGGATGCCCGCACGGCCTTCTGTACTGGAACGGGTGCCTCCACTGAGATACTGGCAACCGGTTCAGATTGCAAGGGCTGGGATGCCCGCACGGCCTTCTGTACTGGAACGGGTGCCTCCACTGAGATACTGGCAACCGGTTCAGATTGCAAGGGCTGGGATGCCCGCACGGCCTTCTGTACTGGAACGGGTGCCTCCACTGAGATACTGGCAACCGGTTCAGAGTGCAAGGGCTGGGATGCCCGCACGGCCTCCTCTACTGGAACGGGTGCCTCACCTTCCGGTACAGACACTTCAGGGGGTAAGAGGGATTGGCGCCGCTCCAATTGTAGTTTTAAGGCCCGCCAGCTCGCTTCCATCCTGGCGACCTCCTCCCGGTGCCGGGCCAGGTCTCTCAGGGTATCCTCCGCTTCTTCCAGCGTAGGAGGGTTTCCAGGCCGGGTGCCAAACGGTGGCTCCGTGGCGATCGGGTCGCTTCCGTGGGGGGAGAGCTCTGACTCCTCCATCCCTTCCCACTTCTGCTCACGTCCATTCGCCATCTCAGCAAAGTCACATGTGTCATTAGCATCAGGAGAGGCGACATCTTTTGTAGGGAGGCGGGACCTTCGCGTTAGTTTACGCCCACTGAGGAGGATGAGGAGGCGGAACTCCAGAGCTGTGGGGCACAATCTTACATTGCAGTAACATTTAGAGTGTGCGGACATCGTTTTCGCGCCACGGAGTGAGTGTACGCCCACGAGAGCACCCCCTTATTCTTCACCTGTGCCTCGTGGCGCAGATATGACGGAAAAATGGCAAATACAGTCTATGATGATTTTTGCAATTCTCAAGCAAAAAAACAGTTCAATTAAGGCACACAGGACTCGCTTATAGCGAGCTTCTGAATCTTGTTCGCTGGGTGCGATGCAACATCTCTGTTGCGACTGGACCCTCGGGTGCTTCTGTCTTTTCACAAATGCCGGCTTTACCCTGCAATTGAATCAGAGGCTATTTTACTATGTAGAAGTGAATAAACTATAAATATATGTATATATATATGTCACAATGACATGTAATATATATATATATATATATATGTATTCTAAGTGTGTATATTTTGTGTTTACAAGGAAAGAAAGTGTTTTTTTAGTTGCGATATTTTGTTCCCATAGACTTACATGGGACTTCCGGTATCGGAATCGGATATCGACGATATTTAGTGATATCGGCGATACCATTCCGATCCGATATTTTTAGATATCGAGCAGTATCGCTCAACACTACTTATAACTTTTCAGACTTTCTTTATCAATCTACCAAGATGAAGAAGGCAGGGAGTAAGGCACGTGGTCGTGGACGTGGAGTTTCAGCAGGGAGAGGACTTGGGGATTCTGTGGCTGCTGCCGCCCCCAGTGACACAGCATCCACCAGTTTTCCCCGTGAACGTTCCTTTATGCGCACTTTTGTAGGAGGTCGGCGTAACCCCCTGCTGCGGGAAGAACAAATTGAAGCCGTTGTTGGTTGGATGTCAGCCAATTCATCGACTTCAATTGCTTCCACCTCCTCTCAGGACCATAGAACTGTTGAGCAACCATCTGTCTCTTCACCGCCTGCCAAATTGCCCAGGCAGTCAGACATTTCTGTACAGGAGCCAGCTGAGTCTCTGCTTCTGTTCTCAGAATCTGTTGGCTTGCAAACAGGGGCCCAGCCAAGCAGCATTCTGGAATGTGAAGAAGAGGGAGTATGCAGTGATGCGCAACAGCTGTGTCTCTCTGAATCAGAAGAGGCGGGTGAGCCAGTGCCGATGGTCAGCACACCGCAGAACGCATCTGATGATGATGAGACTCAGGTGCCATTTTCTGTTGAGCAAGGTGCTGGCCAGACCACCCAACAGCAGCAGGTGTTGGAAGAGGGTAGTGGAGATGATGAGGTCCAAGACCCAACATGGTGTGAGGAACAGGAAGGTGGTGGGAGCAGCTCAGAGGAATAATAATAATAATAATAATATTTATTTATATAGCGCCATCATATTCCGCAGCGCTTTACAGTTTAGCAGTTTCAGAACAGAAGTCATAAGTAACAACGTTAACAATACAATAATTAAAGCAAAATAAGTCGCCCCTGCTCGTGACAGCTTACAATCTACAATGAGGTGGGGGAGATACAAAGTATAGGTGTTTATATACAATGGTGGTCCAGCCATCTTAAGGGAGTGACGGATGGAGATAGTGAATGGGCTAGGGTGCTTCTAAGAGTCTCATTGTAGTGCTGAACAGCCAGATCAGGACAGGAAAAATAGGAGATTGGGGGACAGTGATGAGTGTAGGGAATCTGAAAGTGTCTGAGGGTTAATGGCTTTTAGATATCTGAATGTGTGGTAGGTAGTAGTGCGCTGGGGTGGTGGAGGATTTGTGAGCGTGAAGGAGAGAATGTTGTGGTCAGACAGTGGAAGCGGTGAGTTATTTAGGTGGGAGATTGAACAGAGGCGGACAAAGACCAGGTCAAGGGTGTTAGCATCCTTGTGTGTCTCAGAGGTTGAAAGCTGTGAGAGGCCTAGAGAAGTGGTTAGTGATAGAAGGAAGATAGAGGAAGACATTGCCCCAACGGTACAAACAGGATGGAGAGTTAGGCTGCAGACTCGGTTGCCTGTAGCCTCCAGTTTGCCACCTGTTCGGAGCAGTTGTCTTCCAAAAGTCAAAACGTGCGCTCCCAGGACTTGCACTGCGTGGTCCTTTTTGGTCACACTTGTAGATGATATTTGCTATGTCAAATGCTAGCTGTGTAATCAAAAAGTAAAAAGAGGTAAAAGTGTCATTAACCTCAATACCACTAATATGTGGAAACATGTGCGGACAAAGCACGTAGTTGAGTTACAAAGACACACTGGAGATGTAGGCCAACCTACAGCAGCACCTACATCTTAAGGTCGTGTTGAAGCCTCTTCATCAAGCTCACACACAGCTGGTTCTGCTTCCTCACAGGATCGCCATGGAAGAACCTCAGTCACTGTTGTCCAGAGACAAAGTGTTATTTCACCCACAGCAGCAAGTTCCCTGTCATCCTCACACTCCAAGGCCACAAAAAGCCATCGTAGCACAGGCATGGGATAAAAGACGGCCATACTCGGCAAACCATCCACGAGCACAGGCTCTGAATGCTGGCATTGCAAAACTCGTGTCCCTTGAAATGCTGTCATTCAGGCTGGTGGAGACTGACACTTTCCGTAACTTAATATCATTGTCAGTCCCACAATACAATGTGCCAAGCACATTTATTTCAGCAGGCAAGCCATCCCTGGTCAGCAAAAGCATGTTGATGGAAAAATTAAACATGCGCTACTAAACGCCGTCAGTAGCAAGGTCCACCTGACCACCGATGCGTGGAACAGTACCCATTATTATGATCTGCTACAAGCACTAAGGAAAGAAGGGAATTCTGTCCCTACAATAGAACTAAGCTGAATCCCTACGATGTAACGGGGAACCTGATCCTGTGACCAGACCCGCTAAAGTCCTCAGCTAGTCTGAACGAAGACCTATAGTTGCGAGGGAGGAATCCCTACAAGATCTAGGGACTGGGAGAAAAGGTGGACACCTCCTAACAGAAATTGTAGCAGTGATAATTAAACAGAAAACAAAATACTTAGAGATCCTAACATCAAGCAAAACTGACTTTAAGGCACCTAAGCACCCGGCTAGCTTAAGAGTAGATAATACAATGAAGTCCAGCAAAGCCAGAAGGGCGGATCCAGACTAAATAGGGAAAAAAGGTCATGTGACAAGCAAACTGAAACAAAACCTAACAAGAGGGTTCTAACACCCATGGCCAGGGACGATACCTTTCCCTCACTGCCCATTGGGTCAATGTTGGTGAGCCGGGTACTGATCTTGCGTTTGGCGCTGTACATGTTCTGCCAACTCCAAGGATTGCAGGAATCAAGTCTGTACACATTGACTCCTCCTCCTACTCCAGTTCCTCAGAATCATCGCTGCAGGACCCGTCACGGTCTACCTCCACATGGACCCGTGAACGCTAACCTGTTGCGACCGATATGAGCACAGCCGTGGCCAAACGTCAACAGGCCGTCCTGAAATTAATTTCCATGGGGAATGGAAGCCACACAGCGCAGGAGCTCTGGAATGCCATCAAGCAGGAGAGCGACGTGTGGTTTTTGTCAGTGAATCTCCAGCCAGGCTTGGTAGTGTGTGACAATGGCCGAAATCTGATGGCAGCTCTGGGCCTAGGCAACCTCACTCACATACCATGTCTGGCACATGTGCTCAACTTGTTCGTGCAGAGTTTTTTGAGGGACTATCCGGATCTTGATGCACTGCTGCACAAGGTCCGCCTACAGTGCGCTCCCTTGCGACGTTCCAGCATGGCCAGATCGCTGATTGCAGCTCTGCAGCGCTGATTTTGCCTTCCTGAACATCGCATCATATGTCATGTACCCACCAGCTGTAATTACACGTTACATATGTTGGAGCGGTTGTGTGAGCAGCAGCCAACAGTAATGGAGTATCAGCTGCATCAGGCGAAATCAACTCGCAATTTGCGCCGTTCACACTTCACCAGTACTGAGTGTGCCTCTATAATAATAATAATAATAATCTTTATTTATATAGCGCCAACATATTCCGCAGCGCTTTACAGTTTAACAGTTTCAGAACACAAGTCATAAGTAACAACGTTAACAATACAATAATTAAAGCAATATAAGCCACCCCTGCTCGTGAGAGCTTACAATATACAATGAGGTGAGGGATATACAAAGTACAGGTGTTTATATACAATGGTGTATTTACAATGATGGTCCAGCCATTTTGAGTGAGTGATGGATGGAGATAGTGAATGGGCTACACACACAGACTTACACATAGAATGACTTTGATTAGTGAATGTGATAGGCCGCTGTGAACAAATGTTTTTTGAGTGAGCGCCTGAAATCATGCTAATTGCGGATAGTCCTAATTTCTTGGAGTAGAGCATTTCAGAGGATTGGCGCAGCACGGGAGAAGTCTTGGAGTCGGGAGTGGGAGGTACGGATTAGTGCAGAGGTTAGTCGAAGGTCGTTTGCAGAGCGCAGCAGTCGGTTAGGCCGATAGATAGAAATGAGGGAGGAGATGTAGGGGGGAGCTGCACTGTGGAGAGCTTTGTGGGTGAGAACCAGTACTTTGAATCGGATACTATAATGAATGGGCAGACAGTGTAAGGACTGGCAAAGGACTTTATGAAGGACATCTGCCATGTTTTGCGTGCGTTTGATGAGTCAACGCGGATGGCGAGTGCAGATGATGCACTAGTCAGCCTGACTGTCCCCCTTATCTGCTTGCTTAAAAAAACACTGCAAGCACTAACGGATGAGGTTTGGGAAGAGGTGGAGGATGAGGAGTCACAAATTCCATCACCTTCTGGACAGTCAGCGCAATGTGGTTCCTCACAAAGTGCTGGGCAGGGCTCACTTTGTGAGAAGGAGTCAATGGAGGAGGAAGACATCGCTCCAGAGGGAGGTACACAACGCTGTAGTCAGTATGTATAGCGAGGGTGGGGTGATGCAGAGCAGGCAGAGATGACGCCTCTTGCAGGGGACAGCGTTTCTTGGCCAGTTGGGAGTCTGCAGCACATGGTTGATTTCATGCTGCAGTGCCTGAGAAACGACCGCCGCATCGCCCACATTCTCACCACGTCTGATTATTGGGTGTCCACCCTCCTAGACCCTCGCTACCGGTACAAGTTACAAAGCCTCATCACACCGTTGAACCGTGAGCGTAAAATGCGGGAGTACCAACACACACTGGTGCAATACATAATGTTCTCCATTCCAGCCGAGAGCACTGCTGCTGCTACTGCTTTACAAAGCAGCTCTGTGCGTCGAGGCAGTGGAGACAGCTCTGCAATAAGAGGGAGCACAAGCAGCGCCTCTGCACAGGGCAAGATGTTATGATTTGGTAGCTGAGGAGAGCAGGCAAAAAAGGCAATACACCAGAGAGGTTGGAATCTATGGGATTGCAGTACCCTGAATAACCACCACAACTAAAGGCAGCCGTGGAGCGTACCTACGTTGGTCCTAGATGCCTCGTCACAGCCTGAGAAGCTAACTACACCTAAAGATAGAAAGAGGAAAGCTATCTGGCCCGGAGCAGATCCCCAAAGAACATAGAAAGCCCCCAAACATGTAATGGCGGTTAGACAAGAAGAAATACTGACACAGACACAAAATAGTATGATCAAACGTTGGTGCCCAAACTTCCTAAATAGAAAAGGATAGGAAGGGCACTTACTGCAATCGAAAAAAACACTGAAAAGTAACAACTATACTAATTACAAAAACAGCTGAGATCACACGACCTCTACCACCTAAATTAGTTCTCTGGTGTAACAAAAAATAAACAGCAGCCACTGAAAAACTGGAAAAGGCAAATGAACAAACAACAGTGGCTGAACTAAACTGAGAGGAGCACCAGCCCCCCAAGGGGACCCGGCAGACCCCCACAGAAGTGCATTACAAAATGCAAAAAACAAGCACAAAAAAATAAAATAAGACAATGTCTTATCTGTTAGCAAAACATGCAGGCACGAAACAGCAAGCTACAAAGTGTACAGGAATCAAAGATGAGACCAGAACAATTGATCACCTGCAACCGTGATGGGAGGGAACCTCCCTTATATAAGACCAGTCACTAACAACGGATCTCCAATCTTCACAATCTTCATTGGATAGTTCTGTACTGTTTGTAACCACCAGAGGGAGATTGTTCTCAGAATTCATTTTTAGCACATTCACAACAGCAAGACCAGTATGTTACAAATGTGGCAAAGTTTTGTGGCAGCGCCACCAATGTCTACACCATCCGAGACGGCTCCAGTCAGCAGGAGGCAACGTTTCCGTAAGATGGTGACAGACTACATGTCTTGCCCTCTCAGTGTATTCCCAGATGGCTCTTCCCCATTCAAGTTTTGGGTCTGTAAGCTGGATACATGGCCATATGTTATGTTTCGGTAGCTGAGGAGTGCAGGCAAAAAAGGCAATACACCAGAGCAGTTGGAATCTATGAGATTGCAGTACCCTGACTAACCACCACAACTAGAGGCAGCCGTGGAGCGTTCCTACGTTGGTCCTAGACGCCTCGTCACAGCCTGAGAAACTAACTACACCTAAAGATAGATATAGGAAAGCTATCTGCCCCGGAGCAGAACCCCAAAGACAATAGAAAGCCCCCAAACATGTAATGGCGGTTAGACAAGATGAAATACTGACACAGAAAGAAAATAGTATGAGCAAACGCTGGGGCCCAAACTAACTAAATAGAAAAGGATAGGAAGGGTACTTACTGCAATCCCAGAAAACCCTGAAAAGCACCAACTCTACTAATTTCAAAAACACCTGAGATCACACGACCTCTACCACCTAAATTAGCTCTCTGGTGTAACAAAATCAAAACAGCAGCCACTGAAAAAACTGGAAAAAGCAAAAGTACAAACATCAGTGGCTGAACAAAACTGAGAGGGCAGAAGTCCCCGGAGGGGACCCTGAAGGCCCCCACAGAAGTGCAGGACAAAATGCAAAAATATAGCACAAACACAAAAGAAGAAAATGTCTTATCTGTTAGCAGGAGATGCAGACACGACACAGCAGGCTACAAGGGAAACTGGAATAAAGGATTCAGACCAGAACAATTGATCACCGGCAACCCTGATGGGAAGGTGACTCCCTTATATAAGACCAGTCAGTAACACCTGATTCCCAGTCCTCACAATCTTCACTGGACAGACTAGCACCGCTAGTAACCACCAGAGGGAGCCTCTGCTCAGAACTCATCTCAAACCCATTCACAACAGTACCCCCCCCTTGAGGAGGGGTCACCGAACCCTCATTTGAGCAACCAGGTCGGTCAGGATGAGTTCTATGATACGCACGGATAAGTCTCCTAGCATGGATGTCCGAAGCAAACACCCAAGAATTGTCCTCCTGACCATAACCTCTTCATTTAACCAAATACTGGAGTTTCCGTCTAGAAAAACGAGAATCTAATATTTTCTCAACCACATACTCCAGATTGGCCTCAACCAAAACAGGGTCAGGAGGCACAGCAGCAGGAACCACTGGCTCAACAAACCTCTTCAACAAGGACTTGTGGAACACGTTATGGATCTTAAATGTCCCTGGAAGAAGCAAACGAAAAGAAACAGGATTAATAATCTCCATGATCTTATAAGGTCCAATGAACCTAGGCTTAAATTTAGGAGATGCTACTCTCATAGGAATATTCTTTGAGGACAACCAGACCAAGTCCCCCACTCTAAACCGAGGACCATCAGTCCTATGCCGGTTAGCAAACCGCTGGGCCCTCTCCTGAGAGAGGGACAACCTCTCCACTACCTGGTCCCAAATCAGCTGCATACGCTCCACAACAGAGTCAACACCTGGACAGACAGAAGCCTCCGTCTGTCCTGAAGAAAATCGAGGGTGAAATCCAGAATTACAGAAAAACGGAGACATCAAAGTAGCAGAGCTAGCCCTATTATTAAGAGCAAACTCAGCCAAAGGCAAAAAAGAGACCCAGTCATCCTGATCAGCAGACACAAAGCATCTTAGATAAGTCTCCAATGTCTGGTTTGTTCTCTCAGTTTGACCATTGGTCTGAGGATGAAATGCCGAGGAGAAAGACAATTGAACACCCAGTTTAGAACAAAAAGTCCTCCAAAATCTGGAAACAATCTGGACTCCTCTGTCAGACACAATGTTCTCAGGAATGCCGTGTAAACGAACCACGTGCTGAAGGAACAACGGCACCAATTCAGAGGAGGAAGGCAACTTAGGTAATGGCACAAGATGTATCATCTTGGAAAACCTATCACAAATTACCCAGATGGTGGTCATTCTCTGAGAAACAGGAAGGTCGGAAATGAAATCCATAGAGATATGGGTCCATGGTCTCTTGGGCACAGGCAATGGCATCAACAAACCACTAGAGCGAGAGCAAGGCTTGGAGCGAGAGCAAGTCCCGCAGGACTGCACAAATTCCCTGACATCACGAGACAAGGTAGGCCACCAAAAGGACCGACTAACCAAGTCTCTGGTACCAAAAATTCCGGGATGCCCAGCCAACGCGGAACAATGAATCTCAGACATCACACTCTTTTTCCACTGGTCCGGGACAAACAATTTTCCAACAGGGCAGCACTCGGGCCTATCCTCCTGACACCCCTCCAGAGCAAGTCTCAAATTGGGCGAGATGGCGGAAAGAACTACACCCTCTTTCAAAATAGCAGAAGGATCAGATAACTCAGGAGAGTCCGCAAGGAAACTCCTCGAGAGGGCATCCGCCTTAACATTCTTAGTGCCAGGAAGAAAGAAACCACAAAATTAAAACGTGTAAAAAACAAGGCCCACCTGGCCTGTCTAGGATTGAGTCGCTTGGCAGATTCCAGATAGACCAGATTCTTATGGTCCGTAAGGACCACCACCTGATGTTTGGCTCCCTCCAGCCAATGTCTCCACTCTTCAAAAGCCCACTTCATGGCCAATAACTCCCGATTACCCACGTCATAATTACGTTCAGTAGGAGAAAATTTTCGAGAGAAAAAGGCACAAGGGTTACTTTTAGAGGTCTCTGGATCTTTTTGGGACAAAACGGCACCTGCCCCAATTTCAGAGGCATCAACCTCCACCTGAAATGGCAGAGAAACATCAGGCTGCCGTAGAACAGGAGCAGAAGTGAATCTCTGCTTAAGTTCCTGAAATGCAGAGACTGCCTCAGGAGGCCAATTAACCACATCAGAACCCTTTCTGGTCAAATCAGTTAATGGTTTAACAATAACCTAGAAATTACCAATAAATTTACGATAAAAATTGGCAAAACCCAAAAATCTCTGAAGAGCCTTTAATGAAGTAGGTTGGACCCAATCACAGATGGCCTGAACCTTGACCGGGTCCATTTCAATAACAGATGGGGACAAAATGAATCCCATAAATGAGATCCTCTGTATCCCAAAAAGACACTTTGATCCCTTCACATACAGAGCATTCTCTCTCAAAATCTGGAATACAGTTCGAACATGTTTCACATGAGAGTCCCAGTCATTAGAAAAAATCAAGATATCATCCAAATAAACAATCAGAAATTTGTCCACAAAATCCCTGAAAATATCATTCATGAAGGACTGGAAGACGGAAGGAGCATTAGTGAGCCCAAAGGGCATCACCAGGTACTCAAAATGCCCTTCAGGGGTATTGAATGCAGTCTTCCATTCATCCCCGTGCTTAATGCGAATAAGGTTATACGCCCCCCTGAGGTCAAGCTTGGTAAACCAAGTAGCGTTTTTCACCCTGGAAAACAGGTCAGAAATCAAGGGTAACGGGTATTGATATTTCACAGTAATATTGTTCAAGAGATGATAATCAATACACGGCCTTAATGAACCATCCTTTTTGGCCACAAAGAAAAAACCGGCACCTAAGGGTGAAGAGGATGGTCTGATATGACCCTTCTCCAATGATTCCTTGATATAAGACCGCATAGCATCATGTTCAGGTACAGACAAGTTAAAAAGGCGACCTTTAGGGAATTTACTACCCGGCACTAATTCAATAGCGCAGTCATAGCTCCTATGGGGAGGCAAGGATGCAGATTTACTTTCGCTAAACACATCAGAAAAATCAATCAAAAAGTCAGGAACATCCTGAGCCTGGGGGGAGGTAGAAAAAACAGGAGTGTTGGTATTAACACATTGGCAGCCCCAACTGGTTACAGACACAGATTTCCAATCCAAAACAGGATTATGAGACTGTAACCAAGGAAAACCCAGCACGATAATGTCATGCAGATTATACAGAACCAAAAATTTGCAGCACTCCTGGTGATCAGGTTCAACCCTCATTATCACCTGAGTAGAAAACGGGGGTTTATTCTCAGCCAAAGGGTAGAATCGATCCCCAGTAGGGGAATAGACTTCTGTAGGGGTATCAAGGGAAATCCACAACGTTTAGCAAAATCATAATCCATCAGGTTAATAGCTGCTCCAGAATCAACGAAAGCCTGAGCAGAAAATGAGGACAGAGAGCATATCAGAGTGACAGTTAATAAAAACTTAGTCTGAACACTACCCAAGACAACTGAGCGTACAAAACGTCTTCCCCGCTTAGGGCAGACTGAAATAGCATGAGAGGCATCACCACAGTAGAAACATAACCCATTGCGCTTTCGAAACTCATGACGCTGTGCCCCAGACACCACTCTATCACACTGCATGGGTTCAGAAGCTGGTTCACAAGGCAACACCATTCCACGCATACTTCTCCGCTCATGCAAACGTCTGTCAATTTGAATCGCTAATGACATAGAATCATTGAGACCAGAGGGGACAGGGAATCCCACCATAACATCCTTTACATTATCTGACAGACCCTTCCGGAAAAGGGCTGCCAAAGCGTCGTCATTCCATTTGGTCAGGACTACCCACCTACGGAATCTCTGACAGTATAACTCAGCGTCATCAAGCCCCTGATTTAATGCCAACAAGGCTTTCTCAGCTTGATCAGTGACATTAGGCTCATCGTACAATAACCCCAAGGCCTGAAAAAATGCATCAACATCACTCAAAACAGGATCCCCAGGTATCAGGGAAAAAGCCCAATCCTGAGGATCGCCGCGCAGGAGAGAGATGATAATTTGAACCTGCTGCGCTGCGTTCCCTGAGGACTTAGATTTTAAGGCAAAAAACAATTTACAATTATTTTTGGTGTGAATACTTTTCCATCCAATTATGACAAGAGCATTCTTAAGGTACTGCCACAGTAAGCTATCCCGCTAGCGATCTCGTTAGCGTTGCATACTAATGAGATCGCTAGCGGGATTGTTTCTATATCGCTAAATGCGGCCACATTTAGCGATATAGTTAACGACGCTATCGCCGTTAGCGATCTTCTTAACGACTTTAGCGGTACAAAAGTACCGCTAAATCGCTAAGAAAAGGTGCCACACTTAGCGATATATACTTACCCAGCGGGAGCGCCAGCGATGAAATAGGGTCCGGAACGATTCCAGCGACGAGCGAGATCACAGCAGGAAGCTCGTCGCTGGAAGCTGCCGCACTGAACAATATCGCTAACGGGATCGCTAAATAGTGACGTTTTTTAGCGATCCCGTTAGCGATATTGTTTAGTGTGGCATACCCTTAAAGGTGATACCTTTATTGGCTAACCAGAAAATTATATGTTCGCTAGCTTTCAGAGCTCAAGGCTCCTTCTTCAGGCAAGATTACATTTGGAATAATAAGAAAGACACATTAGATGCTTACTATAGTAGGAAATTTGTTCAAGACCTGGGAGGTGTGATGCCTTCAAAAGATAAGCAAAGGAAATCAAATTAGCATTTTCTTACAAATGGAGAGCTAGTGGGGATGTGTTATTAGCTATCTGGAGTCCTTCTGGTGAAGGTGTGAACTGTGTCTATGTAATGAGTCATAAAACCGGGTGTTAAGTTGAGTCCTAGTGTCAAAGTATTGAACATCCTAATAAGTTTGAATTCCCATATTTTTCTCTCCCTGTCATCCTTAAAATGACCTTTTAGTATTAAGACTTTTAAGTCTGTCATACAATGTCCAGTTCCAGAGAAATGTTTTCCCACAGGCGTGTCCATTTCATTCCTGATCGTATGTCTGTGTAGATTCATCCTTGTTTGTAGTTTTTGCATGGTTTCCCCAATATAGATAGCTCCAGGGCACCTTGTACATTGTATCATGTACACCACATTGGAGGATGTACATGAAAAGGAACCCATGACCTTATAGTCCTGATTTGTGTTTGGTACACGGACTGTATTTGTTGGTAATATGTGGGTACAAGTTTTGCATTTTTTGTTGTTACATGGAATGTGCCAGTCACTGATGGTGACGAAAGGACACTTCTGACAAGGAGATTCCTTAAGTTAGGGGGCTGTTTGTAGGAGAGGAGTGGTAGTTCTGGGAATATGTCTTTCAATTTGTGGTCCCTGTGGAATATGGGTTGGAGATCAGCACCAATTTTCCTTAGGATGCTCATGTGGGGGTTGTATGTGACCACAAGAGGTACCCTGTTGTTGTCCTCTCTCAGTTTGTAATCCAGGAGGTTGCTTCTTGGGATTCTTGTAGCCCTGTGGATCTGTTCATCTATTACCAGTGGATGGTATCCTTGTTGTAGGAATGTATTCCTCAGAGATAGCAGCTGTAGTTCCCTGTCTTTACTGTCTGAACAGATCCGAATATATCTCGGAGCTTGACTGTAGATGATGGATTTTTTTGTGTGTCCTGGATGAAAGCTGTTCCATCTAAGGTATGCTGGACGTTCTGTGGGCTTATGGTAAATTGATGTTTGTATGGCGTTGTCCTTGATGTATATGGTCAAGTCCAGAAAATGTATTTGAGACTTTGAAAAGTTGAGGGTGAGCTTGATGGTTGGGTGGTATTTGTTGAAGTTATTGTGGAAGGTGAGCAGATCATCTTTTGAGCCTGTCCAGATTATTAGCAGATCATCAATGTAGCGGAAGTATGCAAGAGGTTTAATAGGGCAAGATGACAAAAACTCCTCCTCCAGTTTCGCCATAAATAGGTTGGCATATTGTGGGGACATTTTGCTTCCCATGGCGCTGCCCATGCACTGTTGGTATAAATTGTTCCCAAAAGAAAAATAGTTGTGATGAAGCACAAACCTGATGAATTGCAGTGTTGGTTCTGTGGCCAGATTGTTCTTTTGAAGGAAATATTTACATGCTGTGATTCCATCCTCATGAGGAATGTTGGAATAGAGAGACTCTACGTCCATGGTGGCTAGTATCGTGTCCCTTGGAAGTGGGCCCAGCGCTGACAATTTGCAAAGAATATCCGTGGTGTCTTGGATATAGCTGGGTGTGCTCCTCACCAAGGGTTTTAGAATGTTCTCCACCCAGCCGGAGATATTCTCAGTTAAAGTCCCATCACTAGCTCTCCATTTGTAAGAAAAAGCTAATTTGATTTCCTTTGCTTATCTTTTGAAGGCATCACACCTCCCAGGTCTTGAACAAATTTCCTACTATAGTAAGCATCTAATGTGTCTTTCTTATTATTCCAAATGTAATCTTGCCTGAAGAAGGAGCCTTGAGCTCTGAAAGCTAGCGAACATATAATTTTCTAGTTAGCCAATAAAGGTATCACCTTAAGAATGCTCTTGTCATAATTGGATGGAAAAGTATTCACATCGATTTTTCTGGCTAACACGGTACCACAATATAATTTATTATTGTACACCACTACAATTATTTTTGAAATTCTGAAATTTAGCTCGATCCCCTAAAAACAAATCTGGCATGGGAATCCTAGGTTCCACAACAGGCAACCCAGCAAGATAGATAGCAATACTCCGAACCTCAGTGGCAAGCTGATCCACACGGCCAGACAACTGTGCAAACTCCATTGAGAGAAAAGATCCTCCCCAGCACCCAGAGATACAGAGGGAAAAAAAAAAATGCAACAAACAGAAAAATATCTCTGACACTATTTTTTCCCTTCTGTGAGTACCATACAATTTTCAATTTTTAGGCCGGTGATACTGCTATGTTTCGGTAGCTGAGGAGTGCAGGCAAAAAAGGCAATACACCAGAGCAGTTGGAATCTATGAGATTGCAGTACCCTGACTAACCACCACAACTAGAGGCAGCCGTGGATCGTTCCTACGTTGGTCCTAGACGCCTCATCACAGCCTGAGAAACTAACTACACCTAAAGATAGATATAGGAAAGCTATCTGCCCCGGAGCAGAACCCCAAAGACAATAGAAAGCCCCCAAACATGTAATGGCGGTTAGACAAGATGAAATACTGACACAGACAGAAAATAGTATGAGCAAACGTTGGGGCCCAAACTAACTAAATAGAAAAGGATAGGAAGGGTACTTACTGCAATCCCAGAAAACCCTGAAAAACACCAACTCTACTAATTTCAAAAACACCTGAGATCACACGACCTCTACCACCTAAATTAGCTCTCTGGTGTAACAAAATCAAAACAGCAGCCACTGAAAAAACTGGAAAAAGCAAATGTACAAACATCAGTGGCTGAACAAAACTGAGAGGGCAGAAGCCCCCGGAGGGGACCCTGAAGGCCCCCACAGAAGTGCAGGACAAAATGCAAAAATATAGCACAAACACAAAAGAAGAAAATGTCTTATCTGTTAGCAGGAGATGCAGACACGACACAGCAGGCTACAAGGGAAACTGGAATAAAGGATTCAGACCAGAACAATTGATCACCGGCAACCCTGATGGGAAGGTGACTCCCTTATATAAGACCAGTCAGTAACACCTGATTCCCAGTCCTCACAATCTTCACTGGACAGACTAGCACCGCTAGTAACCACCAGAGGGAGCCTCTGCTCAGAACTCATCTCAAACCCATTCACAACAGCCATAGCTTAGCCAGTATGCATTGGAGGTGCTGGCTTGCCCTGCTGCCAGTGTATTATCGGAGCGCCTCTTTAGTGATGCAGGTGGTGTACTAACAGACCGTCGCATGCGACTATCCTCCGATGATGTAGACCGGATTCATTTTCTGAAAATGAACAAGTCATGGATCTGGCCTGAATTTGACTGGCCGGTTTCAGATTACATAACTAGTTGGCAACGTTATCCATGTCTCCTGTTATGTTCATCTTTCTACCACCTGAACTCTACTCCCTGGGCTACAACACTGCCAGTTGCTGCTCAGAAGTGTCGTGTCCACAGACCAATACACAAGCTATAGTGTTAGTGTGGTTCAGTAATGCCTGCTGTTCCCCTGCTGTTTGTCCGGCAAAAATTAATGCTAGCTAGATACACATGTTGAATAAAACATTACATGTTAAAGTGGCTACTGCTACACATAGATAAGAGGCTACACCCTTAGTTCTAAGCTGTAAACAAGTGAAACGTCACCTTTAAAACCATAAAATTATTAGTCTTTGTCCACAAATCTGTAACAAAATAATTGTGACCTATTACTGCAGATATCCACATGTTGAACACAAATACTAACACAAAAGCCTACCTATGCTATAGGGTACTGATGGTGAACCTTCTCACTACATAACTTAGACAAATCAAACTCACAGCATGCCTCAAATGCTGCAATGTTGGAAGTGCATAATTTGGTTAGAACTTTGACAACACCTGCAGTGCGAAGGTTAGCCTTCAGTGTTCTTGGCTTTTACATAAAAGCATACAAGTAAATATAATAATCCATTGCTGATTAAGGGACGTGATGTACACCTGTAATATTGTGCAAACAATTGATGTAGGACTAGTCCTCTTCAACATTACTTATATTTATGTCTGTTGTGAATGGACTTGAAATGAGTTCTGAGCAGAGGATCCCTCTGGTGGTTACAAGCGGTACTGGACTGTCCAGTGAAGATTGTGAGGAGTGGGAATCAGGTGTTACTGACTGGTCTTATATAAGGGAGTCGCCTTCCCATCAGGGTTGCCGGTGATCAATTGTTCTGGTCTCACTCCATGATTCCTGTTTCCCTTGTAGCCTGCTGTGTCGTGTCTGCATCTCCTTCTAACAGATAAGACATTTTCTTCTTTTTGTTTTTGTGCTTGATTTTTGCATTTTGTCCTGCACTTCTGTGGGGGCCTTCTGGGTCCCCTCAGGGGCTTTTGCCCTCTCAGTTTAGTTCAGCCACTGATGTTTGTGCTTTTGCTTTTTCCAGTTTCTTCAGTGGCTGCTGTTTTGATTTTGTTACACCAGAGAACTAATTTAGGTGGTAGAGGTCGTGTGATCTCAGGTGCTTTTGAAATTAGTAGAGTTGGTGCTTTGCAGGGTTTTTTGGGATTGCAGTAAGTACCCTTCCTATCCTTTTCTATTTAGTTAGTTTGGGCCCCAACGTTTGCTCATACTATTTTCTGTCTGTGTCAGTATTTCTTCTTGTCTAACAGCCATTACATGTTTGGGGGCTTTCTATGTTCTTTGGGGATCTGCTCCGGGGCAGATAGCTTTCCTATTTCTATCTTTAGGTGTAGTTAGTTTCTCAGGCTGTGACGAGGCGTCTAGGACCAACGTAGGAACGCTCCACGGCTGCCTCTAGTTGTGGTGGTTAGTCAGGGTACTGCAATCTCATAGATTCCAACTGCTCTGGTGTATTGCCTTTTTTACCTGCACTCCTCAGTTACCGAAACATAACAGTATCACCGGCCCAAAATTTAAAGTTGTATGGTACTCAGAGAAGGGAAAAATATTGTGAAAGAAAAAACGGTTGTCAGAGTTGTCAGAGATATTTTTCTGTTTGTTGCATTTTTTTTTTCCCTCTGTATCTCTGGGTGCTGGGGAGGATTTTTTCTCTCAATGGAGTTTGCACAGTTGTCTGGCCGTGTGGATCAGCTTGCCACTGAGGTTCAGAGTATTGCTGCATATCTTGCTAGGTTGCCTGTTGTGGAACCTAGGATTCCCATGCCAGATTTGTTTTTGGGGGATCGAGCTAAGTTTCAGAATTTCAAAAATAATTGTAAATTGTTTTTTGCCTTAAAATCTAAGTCCTCAGGGAACGCAGCGCAGCAGGTTCAAATTGTCATCTCTCTCCTGCGCGGCGATCCTCAGGATTGGGCTTTGTCCCTGACACCTGGGGATCCTGTTTTGAGTGATGTTGATGCATTTTTTCAGGCTTTGGGGTTATTGTACGATGAGCCTAATGTCACTGATCAAGCTGAAAAAGCCTTGTTGTCATTAAATCAGGGGCTTGATGACGCTGAGTTATACTGTCAGAGATTCCGTAGGTGGGCAGTCCTGACCAAGTGGAATGACGACGCTTTGGCGGCCCTTTTTCGGAAGGGTCTGTCAGATAATGTAAAGGATGTTATGGTGGGATTCCCTGTCCCCTCTGGTCTCAATGATTCTATGTCATTAGCGATTCAAATTGACAGACGTTTGCGTGAGCAGAGAAGTATGCGTGGAATAGTGTTGCCTTGTGAACCTGCTTCTGAAAAGTAACCCTTGTGCCTTTTTCTCTCGAAAATTTTCTCCTACTGAACGTAATTATGACGTGGGTAATCGGGAGTTATTGGCCATGAAGTGGGCTATTGAAGAGTGGAGACATTGGCTGGAGGGAGCCAAACATCAGGTGGTGGTCCTTACGGACCATAAGAATCTGGTTTATCTGGAATCTGCCAAGCGACTTAATCCTAGACAGGCCAGGTGGGCCTTGTTTTTCACACGTTTTAATTTTGTGGTTTCATTTCTTCCTGGCACTAAGAATGTTAAGGCGGATGCCCTCTCGAGGAGTTTCCTGGCGGACTCTCCTGAGTTATCTGATCCTTCTGTTATTTTGAAAGAGGGTATAGTTCTTTCCGCTATCTCGCCCAATTTGAGACTGGCTCTGGAGGGGTGTCAGGAGGATAAGCCCGAGCGCTGCCCTGTTGGGAAATTGTTTGTCCCGGACCAGTGGAAAAAGAGTGTGATGTCTGAGATTCATTGTTCCGCGCTGGCCGGTCATCCCGGAATTTTTGGTACCAGAGACTTGGTTAGTCTGTCCTTTTGGTGGCCTACCTTGTCTCGTGATGTCAGGGAATTTGTGCAGTCCTTCGGGACTTGCTCTCGCTCCAAGCCTTGCTCTCGTTCTAGTGGTTTATTGATGCCATTGCCTGTGCCCAAGAGACCATGGACCCATATCTCTATGGATTTCATTTCCGACCTCCCTGTTTCTCAGAGAATGACCGTCATCTGGGTGATTTGTGATAGGTTTTCCAAGATGATACATCTTGTGCCATTACCTAAGTTGCCTTCCTCCTCTGAATTGGTGCCTTTGTTCCTTCAGCACGTGGTTCGTTTACACGGCATTCCTGAGAACATTGTGTCTGACAGAGGAGTCCAGTTTGTTTCAAGATTTTGAAGGACCTTTTGTTCTAAACTTGGTGTTCAATTGTCTTTCTCCTCGGCGTTTCATCCTCAGACCAATGGTCAAACTGAGAGAACAAACCAGACATTGGAGACTTATCTAAGATGCTTTGTGTTTGCTGATTAGGATGACTGGGTCTCTTTTTTGCCTTTGGCTGAGTTTGCTCTTAATAATAGGGCTAGCTCTGCCACTTTGATGTCTCCATTTTTCTGTAATTCTGGATTTCACCCTGGATTTTCTTCAGGACGGATGGAGGCTTCTGTCTGTCCAGGTGTTGACTCTGTTGTGGAGCGTATGCAACAGATTTGGGACCAGGTAGTGGAGAGGTTGTCCCTCTCTCAGGAGAGGGCCCAGCGGTTTGTTAACCGGCATAGGACTGATGGTCCTCGGTTTAAAGTGGGGGACTTGGTCTGGTTGTCCTCAAAAAATATTCCTATGAGAGTGGCATCTCCTAAATTTAAGCCTAGGTTCATTGGACCTTATAAGATCATGGAGATTCTTAATCCTGTTTCTTTTCGTTTGCTTCTTCCAGGGACATTTAAGATCCATAACGTGTTCCACAAGTCCTGTTTTGGTTGAGGGCAATCTGGAGTATGTGGTTGATAAAATATTGAATTCTCGTTTTTCTAGACGGAAACTCCAGTATTTGGTTAAGTGGAGAGGTTATGGTCAGGAAGACAATTCTTGGGTGTTTGCTTCGGATATCCATGCTAGGAGACTCATCCGTGCGTATCATAGAACTCATCCTGACCAACCTGGTTGCTCAAGTGAGGGTTCGGTGACCCCTCCTCAAGGGGGGGGTACTGTTGTGAATGGATTTGAAATGAGTTCTGAGCAGAGGCTCCCTCTGGTGGTTACAAGTGGTACTGGACTGTCCAGTGAAGATTGTGAGAAGTGGGAATCAGGTGTTACTGACTGGTCTTATATAAGGGAGTCGCCTTCCCATCAGGGTTGCCGGTGATCAATTGTTCTGGTCTCACTCCATGATTCCTGTTTCCCTTGTAGCCTGCTGTGTCGTGTCTGCATCTCCTTCTAACAGATAAGACATTTTCTTCTTTTTGTTTTTGTGCTTGATTTTTGCATTTTGTCCTGCACTTCTGTGGGGGCCTTCTGGGTCCCCTCCGGGGGCTTTTGCCCTCTCAGTTTAGTTCAGCCACTGATGTTTGTGCTTTTGCTTTTTCCAGTTTCTTCAGTGGCTGCTGTTTTGATTTTGTTACACCAGAGAACTAATTTAGGTGGTAGAGGTTGTGTGATCTCAGGTGTTTTTGAAATTAGTAGAGTTGGTGCTTTGCAGGGTTTTTTGGGATTGCAGTAAGTACCCTTCCTATCCTTTTCTATTTAGTTAGTTTGGGCCCCAACGTTTGCTCATACTATTTTCTGTCTGTGTCAGTATTTCTTCTTGTCTAACAGCCATTACATGTTTGGGGGCTTTCTATGTTCTTTGGGGATCTGCTCCGGGGCAGATAGCTTTCCTATTTCTATCTTTAGGTGTAGTTAGTTTCTCAGGCTGTGACGAGGCGTCTAGGTCCAACGTAGGAATGCTCCACGGCTGCCTCTAGTTGTGGTGGTTAGTCAGGGTACTGCAATCTCATAGATTCCAACTGCTCTGGTGTATTGCCTTTTTTACCTGCACTCCTCAGTTACCGAAACATAACATGTGTCATTAGAAAAAATACATATTTAATTACAAATTTAACAACCCATATCATAAAGGTCCATCATGTAAACATGAGTATTGGTAACAAAAATCATGCATTACCTTGTTAAAGTCAATAGTGCGTAGTCACAATAGCAAAATATATACCTGAAAGTGGTGCTGAAACAACGACAACTGATAGAAAAGGTGAATGATATCTACTTATCAGACTGAATAGCGACACATGTACAATGTCGATATAATACTGTAGCTTAACAAAAAGGCTGTTTGCAACCAATGTATTGTATACGGATGGAAGCGCGTCACACTAATAGATTTTAGTTATTTGAAATAGAATGTAGCAGCACCAATTAGAGAACAATGTCAAGGATGAGGCAGTGAGACACGCTCAGCAGAGTACAAGCAGCAGTGGTTGAAGAACTAACTGGAGCGGGATCTGCACTCCAACTATGAAAACCTCAGACTACAGTGAAAACTGCACACAACTGTTCACTATCTCTGAAAGGCCCGTTTCTGTACTTCTATACTGTTTGCAACCAATGTATTGTATACGGATGGAAGCACGTCACACTAATAGATTTGATTATTTTGAAATATAATGTAGCAGCACCAATTAGAGAAAAATGTCAAGGATGAGACAGTGAGACACGCTCAGCAGAGTACGAGCAGCGGTGGTTGAAGAAATAACTGGAGCGGGATCTGCACTACAATAATGAAAACCTCAGATTACAGTGAAAACTGCACACAACTGTTCAGTATCTGTGAAAGGCCCGTTTGTGTACTTCTATATTGTTTGCAACCAATGTATTGGATAATGATGGAAGCACGTCACACTAATACATTTGATTATTTTGAAATATAATGTAGCAGCAACAATTAGAGAAAAATGTCAAAGATGAGACAGTGAGACACGCTCAGCAGAGTACAAGCAGCGGTGGTTGAAGAAATAACTGGAGCGGGATCTGCACTCCAATAATGAAAACCTCAGATTACAGTGAAAACTGCACACAACTGTTCAGTATCTGTGAAAGGCCCGTTTGTGTACTTCTATATTGTTTGCAACCAATGTATTGTATACGGATGGAAGCACGTCACACTAATAGATTTTTTTTTTTTTAAATATAATGTAGCAGCAATAATTAGAGAAAAATGTCAAGGATGAGACAGTGAGACACGCTCAGCAGAGTACAAGCAGCAGTGTTTGAAGAACTAACAGGAGCGTGATCTGCACTCAAAAAAAAAAAAACCTCACAGACTAGAGTGAACACTGCACACAACTGTTCACTATCTCTGAAAGCCTCCTTTGTGGGCTTCTATACTGTTTGCAACCAATGTATTGTATACGGATGGAAGCACGTCACACTAATAGATTTGGTTTTTTTAAATATAATGTAGCAGCAATAATTAGAGAAAAATGTCAAGGATGAGACAGTGAGACACGCTCAGCAGAGTACAAGCAGCAGTGTTTGAAGAACTAACTGGAGCGTGATCTGCACTCAAAAAAAAAAAAAAACCTCACAGACTAGAGTGAACACTGCACACAACTGTTCACTATCTCTGAAAGCCTCCTTTGTGGGCTTCTATACTGTTTGCAACCAATGTATTGTATACGGATGGAAGCACGTCACACTAATAGATTGTTTTTTTAAAAAAAGAGAATGTAGCACCACCAATTATAGAAAATGTCAAGGATGAGGCAGTGAGACACGCTCAGCAGAGTACAAGCAGCAGTGGTTGAAGAACTAAGTGGAGCGTGATCTGCACTCCAAAAAAAAATACCTCACAGACTACAGTGAACACTGTACACAACTGTTCACTATCTGTGAAAGGCTCCTTTATGTAATTCTATAGTGTTTGCAACCAATGTATTGGATACGGATGGAAGCACGTCACACTATAATTTCAATTGAATGGAGCAGCAAGAATTACAGTAAAGAAAAAAAAATGAGTCAGTGAGTGACACGTGCAGATGCCTACAAACAGCGTTGGATGCAGAGCAAACAGCAGCGTCACCTGCACTCACACACACACCTTGCAGAGCTGTTAAAACAACACTGCAAGGCAAAAGGAAGCTTTACACAGCGGTTGGTAAACTAGCCTGCCTAGAGCACAGTACACAAAATCGCAATCTCTAACTGTCCCTCAGAGTCAGCACAGCAGCGTTCTGTCCCTAACTGAATTCACAGCACAGTGACGCTAAAATGGCGGTCGGCGCCTTTTATAGTGCATTCTGACATCATTTCAGCATCCAATCACAGCCATGCCATTAGTTAACATGACCGCAGCAGTACAGGATGTGCCCACACTTCTTAGGATTCCTCATTGGCTGACTAAAATCACATTGCCTCTCAAAGAATTATGGGAACTTCCGATTCCGGTATACGATATATGGAAAAAATCGGAACTAAGTATCGGAATTCCGATACAGCGAATATCGGCCGATACCCGATACTTGCGGTATCGGAATGCTCAACTCTAATCATGAGTACTGCACCCAGGAAACTAAGTGATACATCACTGGAATCAGAGTTTCTTGTTCTATATTATGCTACTCCCACATGAGGTGGCAAAAACCTGGTGGCAGATTCCCTTTAAGACCTACAGTATATGTTGCCATTGATGCCACATGGTAAACAGTGTTAAACTATATATTGGCAACATGTTTTTAATTACTTCCCCCCAAAATACTAAGATATACTCTCCAAAATAGTACTGTTTCTTAATAGCACCATTTACTAATTACCTTGTCCCTCAACTAACAAACCAACCATCACATATGACTGGAAAATGAAAAATGTCTTATGTTTTAAAGGTCAAAATTGACTGTATCCTTAAAGAGGTTTAAGAACAACTGTAAACAGCAAGTTGTCTGTTAGGCTGACCGCTGACGCAAATCTTCTGGCTTCAGAGCAGGACTTCGCGTCTCATGGCCAGATTTCTCTGTGCATTAGGTTACCATGGTAAGCCACCATGCTCCAGTGATAACTTGCTCCCTGGCAGTATAGACCAGCTTGGGGGGATAGACACTATGACAATACTTTCTTCACTGGCTATATTATTTTCCAGGCTCTGCTATTATCCTGAATCTTATCCACCTGACAAAGACCACACGGCTCCTCATGCTGGGCTCTGATACATCCAGATTATAAGTCTTCTAACAAATCCAGCCCCTTGGTGCGTGTAAGGTAAAATGACTGAAAGAACGTGCTTTGTTGGGTAACATTTCTAAAATTAAGAGTTGTCAACGTATGATAAAGGCGAAACATCAAGGCCACCACCCGTTCCCTCTGTTTCCACTTGGGTCACTGAGTAGTGCCACACATTTACTGTGGGGGACATTGGGCAGCAACATTGCAGTCCTGTTTAATTCCTGGGATTTTTGGTCTTGCTCAGTCAGGTAGCGATGATGTTAATACATGATCGTTTATTTTACTCCTTTCCATCAGACCTTGGCTTGGTTGTCTACTATTTAAACTCCTGTAACACTGACTCTCACTGCCAGTTAAATGTTTATCACTCCTGTGCTTTCAGCTCCTGCTTAGCTTGTTGGTATTCCTTTAATCTGATCGCATCCCATTTCCTGACCATTTCATTGTCTTCTGATTTTGAACCTTGACTTCCACCTTGGTCTAGGTACAAACCATCATGCTCGACATTTAAAAAATCAAGATCTTTGGAAAATGTATTTCCATTGTTTCATCATTTGTAGATCCAGTGATTTTCATAACTTTATGACGTTTTCCTTCTTGGTGTTGCTGATTCAATGATGAGGAGTGTATAAATATAGATCTTCCCTACCAAAAGTGTTTAATCATCATGGATAAACCAACTAGGAGTTATCCCTTTATGGAGGCTGCAGAGATATTTTCTAACATAAGTATTTAAGCATCATTCAAAGACCGTCTAGGAGTTTTCTCTTTTCGGAGGCTGCAGTGGAGAAAAAGAACATACATATCTACAGGGGGCACAATTGGGGAATCACCTTTGATTGAAGGGTGGGGGAGGGAGAGAGAATATTATTTCAGTTAAGTAATTTTGTTTTGGTCTCAATTGAGTAAGTGAATTAAGGCTATATTCAGCTTATCTCCAATTAAATTAGTGTTTCAAACTGATTTTGTTTTTCCTGTAGCTATTTAGGTGATAGAGATTGGGTTTGGAAAACCATTATAAAATTAGCAGCAAAATTTTCCATGTATTTTCAGCCATATACTGTTTAAAGAGAAAATTTGACTTACTTGTAAGGCAGTACTATGTAAGGTAGTACTTTTTAATTTTCTTTACCATTGACAGTTTTTTTACTTTAGCTTTTCTCCATCAGAGCAAAGCTATGATACGTGATTGCTTAGCTGCATGTTCTAATTTGTGGTAGTGTAAAATACTATACTGTAATACCATTGGATAGTCTAGTCTGTTAAGGGTATTAAAAAAATAAAGTAGAAAAAAAAATTAAAACCAAAAGTACAGAAAAATCCCCCTTTTTCCCCAATAAATAAAAAAAAACATCTGGCATTGCCTTCTGTAAAGGTCCAGTCTATCATAATAAAAATACTTATCCTGTACTGTAAAGGCTGCAAAGAGAAAAAAATCTTTTTCAGTCATCACACCTCTATTAAATAATACAATAAAAAGTGATTAATGTATCATGTATATCAAAATGGTATCAGTGAAAATTATAGCTTTCCATGCAAAAAAATCCCAATCCCCCACCTGTCTCAATACAGTACCGAGCATAATGTACGTCAATACATGTAATTCTATGCAGCCGCACGCTCCGTTCCTAGTGCCGCGGCAGTGCCAGTTGTTCATGCGAGAGGCTAGCACGAGAATCATGCGAGTTTCTCGCATGTGTTACCCCGGCCTTACAGTTATATCTGTTAATAGGGAGGGAGACTAAAACCAATTTCTATTATGTAGTCACCAATTGTCTGACAATAACATTTACAGGAAATATTGAGGGAGATTTATTAAAGTGATTCTTAGCTGCCTATACCACGATTGGAGCCATGTTAATTTATCTCTGTAACCCTCCAGCTTTTCAGAGAAAATGATGATCCATGACTGGAGAAAAGACTAGTCAGGCTCTTCCTCTAGCCGTCTTTTCTATCGTTTGGAGTAAAAGGAGACATAGTACAGGAATACTTTTAATGTGCTTTCTATGTAGGATTTCGTCCATCTAAAGCAGCACAAAAAAATCAGAAACAGATAAAATATTTAATCTATCATCTTCTGTGCTCAGTAGGTTTAGTTAGTTTTTTGTGGGCTCACACCAACTGTTGGCTACTGATATAGCAGTCCTCTTTATATAAAAAACACATGTAATCTATAAACCCCATGATCCTTGCATTGTCTTATGAAAATTGTTGTGTCTTGACGGGAGACCATTAGATTTAAGAAATAATTAATATATGAAAGCAAATATAATTCTGAGAAAGATTGCTGCAACAAGATTCCCTCGCAATGATGACATACCTCACAGTACAAATAGTGGTCCAACAGGAATTTTCAAAATTGTACTTCATGTTGTTAAAACATAGTCACTGTTTTAATATTTTTATACTCTGCCTTTAACCCTGTCTATGTTGTGTCTTCACGCTTCACGTCATATCTTTATAGTCATACAAAGGCAGGACTTTCCAGACCACTGGATTGCATTACTTATTTCTAATAGTATTTTTTTATGGATTTTTGGCAGAGGACTTTTTTTAACTGCAATGATAACATTCTATTAGCACGTTAATATGTCTTTACTATTAACCCCTTAGTGACAGAGCCAATTTGCAGCTTAATGACCAGGCCAATTTTTACAATTCTGACCACTGTCACTTTATAAGGTTATAACTCTGGAACGCTTTAACGAATCCAGCTGATTCTGAGATTGTTTTTTCGTGACATATTGTACTTCACGTTAGTGGTATTTTTTTTTATATGACTTGCGTTAATTTATAAAAAAAACTGAAATATGGTGAAAATTTTTAAAATTTAGCAATTTTCAAACTTTAAATTTGTATGCCCTTAAATCGGAGAGATATTTCACACAAATTTCTTAATAAATAACATTTTCCACATGTCTACTTTACATCAGCTCAATTTTGGGAACAAATTTTTTTTTGTTACGAAGTTATAAGGGTTAAAAATTAACCAGCGATTTCTCATTTTTACAACACCATTTTAGGGACCACATCACATTTGAAGTCACTTTGAGGGGTCTATATGATAGAAAAAAACCCAAAAGTGACACCATTCTAAAAACTGCACCCCTCAAGGTGCTCAAACCCACATTCAAAAGTTTATTAACCCTTTTACGTGCTTCACAGGAACTGAAGCAATAAGGAAGGAAAAAAATTAACATTTAACTTTTTTTGCAAAAAATTTATTTCAGAACCAATTTTTTTTATTTTCACAAGTGTTAAAAGAAAAAATGAACCATAATTTTTTTTGTGCAATTTCTCCTGAATACGCTGATACCCATATGTGGGGGTAAACCATTTTTTGGGCGCACGGCAGAGGTCTCAAGGGAAGGAGCGCCGTTTGACTCTTTCAGCGCGGAATTGGCTGGATGCCATGTCACGTTTGGAGAGCCCCTGATGTGCCTAAACAGTGGAAACCCCCAACAAGTGACCCCATTTTGGAAACTAGACCCTTAAGGAACTCATCTAGATGTGTGGTGAGCACTTTGAACCTCCAAATTCTTCACAGAAGTTTATAACGTAGAGACGTGAAAATAAAAAATCATTTTTTTCCTCAAAAAAGATATTTTAGCCAGCTATTTATTATTTTCCCAAGGGTAACAGGAGAAAATAGAACCCAAAAATGGTGTGCAATTTGTCCTGAGTACGCTGATACCCCACATGTTGGGGTAAACCACTGTTTGGGCGCATGGCAGGGCTCAGAAGGGAGGGAGTGCCATTTGACTTTTTCAAAACCACATCATGTTTGGTGACCCCCTAATGTGCCTAAATAGTGGAAACCCCTCAATTCTAGCTCCAACCCTAACCCCAACACACTCCTAACCCTAATCCGAACAATAACCCTAATCCTAACCCTAACCTTAACCCTAATCCCAACCGTAATTCCAACCCTAATTGTAACCCTAACCCTAATTCTAACTCTAACCCCAACCTTAACCCTAATCCTAACCCTAATCCTAACCCTAATCCTAATCCTAACCCTAATCCTAACCCTAATCCCAACCCTAACCCTAATCCTAACCCTAATCCTAACCCTAATTGTAACCCTAACCCTAATTGTAACCCTAACCCTAATTCCAACCCTAACTCTAATTATAACCCTAACCCTAATAAAAAAGTGAAAATAAATGCAATTTCTTTATTTTATTATATGTCCCTAACTAAGGTGGTGATAAAGGGGGGGTTTATTTACAATTTTTTTTTATTTTGATCACTGTGATAGCCTTTATCACAGTGATCAAAATGTACTGTCACAGAATAAATGAATCTGCCAGGCGTCAGATTCGGCGGGCTCACTGCGCATGCGCCCGCCGTTTTCTTTGACAGAAAGAAGACGCTGGGAGGCTGGGAGCTGCGGGAGGACAGGGGAGACACCGGGAGGTACGAGGGCACATCAGGGGACCCTATTTCTGTCTCCTCTGATGTGCGATCACATCAGAGGAGAGAGAAATTACATGCAGGATTGCGGCTTTTTTTTTTGCGGTCACAGTTATATTGTTAATAACAGCGATCGCAAAAGCAGGGGACCCTGGGTCTCGGCTACCCCTGGTAGCCGAGACCCTGGATAGAATCTGATTTGGCGGACGCACTGCGTACTGTGCATGCGCCCGCCATTTTCTTTGCACTGAGAAGATGTGGGGAGCTCCTGGAGCCATGGGAGGACAGTGGGGACACCGGGAGGTACGGGGGACAGATCGGGGGTCCTGTGGACCCTATTTCTCTCCCCTCTAATGTGCGATCTCGTCAGAGGAGAGAGAAATTAAATGGAGAATCGCTTTTTTTTGCGCTCGCCGTTATAGGGTTAATAACGGCGATCGCAAAAGCGGGGTCAGTAAAAACCGACTCGAATCATGTTCTCTGGGGTCTCGGCTACCCCCGTTAGCCGGACCCCGGAGAAAATCAGACTCTGGGGGATGCTATATACTTTCTCCACAGCACCGTGAATTAACGGCGCTGCGGTTTAAGTACCCTTAACTACCGCCGTTAAAAGGCGTATCGGCGGTCGTTAAGGGGTTAAATATATTTAAAATATAATAGTGTTTATAGGCGTTTCTACTTTATTGCTGTTGTAGCATTACTTGAATTGCATGCATGCTACATTGGGAGGATGAAATCAGAACCAACTCCACAGATTTTGCCATGTCCCTTATTGTGCTTTAAAAGATACTACACAAATATTTATACTTAATGACCAGACATATTTTAGCAATTTTCTGCTTAAGGATGTTAAACAGTTATATTGTGTTGAAGAGCTGAGAGGAAAGTTACCTCAGATCGTGCTGACTGATAGTTCCCTAGGAAAGTGGAAAGTGACTCTCGGAGTGTGCACAGATCAGTCTGACGGAATGTTCTGATAGCTACTTCGGACAGAGCCTAAGAAGGAAGTGAAGGAAAAGGAACTGCAGTATTTGTAACACTGAGTCAACTGAGGTACTGTTAGAGAGCGAGCGTGCCGATGCTTGAAGAGAAGAAAGCTGACATCTACTGCTGCCTGTGCTTATGTTAAAGGTGTGAGTAGGACGACAGGCAAGTGGAAAAAGGGAAAGAGAGAGTGACTGAGGAGAAATAGCAACGATAGCTTACCTCCACTCTGCACCACCGGACACCGGGTCCGAGCTTGCTAGTACCTTCACGGCTAGTGGGAAAAACCGGAGACCCTGCTGGACTTCAGGTCACAGAGGGGCCCAACAGTGCTGATACGTAACTGGGGTCAGGAAGAACAGGAGTCTAGCAGGACGCTGCAGATAGAGACTTAGTTCTGTCCAAAAGAAGGCTCTCCCACAATGTCAGCCGGGCGTAGCTGTTTTACACGGAGTTAGGCTTTGTTTCATGCAAGTCAGAAACTCACACATATGAAGACGTAAGGAGGCCCTACACCTACTCAGTGATTACTGGACGTGCATCCTCCACCCTGAGCAGCTTCCCGGGACGTGCCTGCAAATACACCAGTAAAGGTGCAGAAAGAGACTGTCTTGTGTGGGTCTGCCTCATTGCCCTGCATCCTGCACCGCCATATATCTCGAGGGATCAGTCTCGCCTGTGAGAGACTTAACATCTTGCTGCCCAGTAACATCCCCTCAGAGAATCTACCCTGCAGTGCTGGTCATCCTGACCAGGAACCAAAGGTGGCGTCACAACATTTCTAAATCCCCTGTAAATATTCCCACATTTTTATGGTGATCGCCCAGGGCAACGGACCGAGCTGCGCTACCCGTGACATCCCCCAGTGAAGTGAACGGGCTCGGTGCCGAGTACCCCAAAGCCCTGCTACGTGCGACTCATCTAAACTTGGCGTCACAAACAG
>JARQOD010008142.1:0-36729 GCA_033576555.1 Oophaga sylvatica
CAGCTGCGCGCTCTCACTATCCTGTCTCAACACAACATGGCTGCTGCATGCTCTGCCTCAGCTTTTATAAGGGTTCAAATAGCTCCTCCTGATTGGCTGTCATGCCATGTGATGTGACAGCTGCAAGGCATTATGGGGAAGCCTGGAGTCACGTGATGTGACAGCTGCAAGGCATTATGGGGAAACCTGGAGTCACGTGATGTGACAGCTGCAAGGCATTATGGGAAAGCATGGAGTCACGTGATGTGACAGCTGCAAGGCATTATGGGAAAGCATGGAGTCACGTGATGTGACAGCTGCAAGGCATTATGGGGAAACCTGGAGTCACGTGATGTGACAGCTGCAAGGCATTATGGGAAAGCATGGAGTCACGTGATGTGACAGCTGCAAGGCATTATGGGAAAGCATGGAGTCACGTGATGTGACAGCTGCAAGGCATTATGGGGAAGCCTGGAGTCACGTGATGTGACAGCTGCAAGGCATTATGGGGAAGCCTGGAGTCACGTGATGTGACAGCTGCAAGGCATTATGGGAAAGCATGGAGTCACGTGATGTGACAGCTGCAAGGCATTATGGGAAAGCCTGGAGTCACGTGATGTGACAGCTGCAAGGCATTATGGGAAAGCCTGGAGTCACGTGATGTGACAGCTGCAAGGCATTATGGGGCAGCCTGGAGTCACGTGATGTGACAGCTGCAAGGCATTATGGGGCAGCCTGGAGTCACGTGATGTGACAGCTGCAAGGCATTATGGGAAGCCTGGAGTCATGTGATGTGACAGCTGCAAGGCATTATGGGAAAGCCTGGAGTCACGTGATGTGACAGCTGCAAGGCATTATGGGAAAGCCTGGAGTCACGTGATGTGACAGCAGCGAGGCATTATGGGGCAGCCTGGAGTCACGTGATGTGACAGCAGCGAGGCATTATGGGGCAGCCTGGAGTCACGTGATGTGACAGCTGCAAGGCATTATGGGAAAGCCTGGAGTCACGTGATGTGACAGCTGCAAGGCATTATGGGGCAGCCTGGAGTCACGTGATGTGACAGCTGCAAGGCATTATGGGAAAGCCTGGAGTCACGTGATGTGACAGCTGCAAGGCATTATGGGAAAGCCTGGAGTCACGTGATGTGACAGCTGCAAGGCATTATGGGAAAGCCTGGAGTCACGTGATGTGACAGCTGCAAGGCATTATGGGAAAGCCTGGAGTCACGTGATGTGACAGCTGCAAGGCATTATGGGCAGCCTGGAGTCACGTGATGTGACAGCTGAAAGGCATTATGGGGCAGCCTGGAGTCACGTGATGTGACAGCTGCAAGGCATTATGGGGCAGCCTGGAGTCACGTGATGTGACAGCTGCAAGGCATTATGGGAAAGCCTGGAGTCACGTGATGTGACAGCTGCAAGGCATTATGGGGCAGCCTGGAGTCACGTGATGTGACAGCTGCAAGGCATTATGGGAAAGCCTGGAGTCACGTGATGTGACAGCTGCAAGGCATTATGGGAAAGCCTGGAGTCACGTGATGTGACAGCTGCAAGGCATTATGGGAAGCCTGGAGTCACGTGATGTGACAGCTGCAAGGCATTATGGGCAGCCTGGAGTCACGTGATGTGACAGCTGCAAGGCATTATGGGGCAGCCTGGAGTCACGTGATGTGACAGCTGCAAGGCATTATGGGAAAGCCTTGAGTCATGTGATGTGACAGCTGCAAGGCATTATGGGGCAGCCTGGAGTCACGTGATGTGACAGCTGCAAGGCATTATGGGAAAGCCTGGAGTCACGTGATGTGACAGCTGCAAGGCATTATGGGAAAGCCTGGAGTCACGTGATGTGACAGCTGCAAGGCATTATGGGAAGCCTGGAGTCACGTGATGTGACAGCTGCAAGGCATTATGGGAAAGCCTGGAGTCACGTGATGTGACAGCTGCAAGGCATTATGGGAAAGCCTGGAGTCACGTGATGTGACAGCAGCGAGGCATTATGGGAAAGCCTGGAGTCATGTGATGTGACAACAGCGAGGCATTATGGGGAAGCCTGGAGTCACGTGATGTGACAGCAGCGAGGCATTATGGGAAAGCCTGGAGTCACGTGATGTGACAGCAGCGAGGCATTATGGGGCAGCCTGGAGTCACGTGATGTGACAGCTGCAAGGCATTATGGGAAAGCCTGGAGTCACGTGATGTGACAGCTGCAAGGCATTATGGGAAAGCCTGGAGTCATGTGATGTGACAGCAGCGAGGCATTATGGGGCAGCCTGGAGTCACGTGATGTGACAGCAGCGAGGCATTATGGGGCAGCCTGGAGTCACGTGATGTGACAACAGCGAGGCATTATGGGGCAGCCTGGAGTCACGTGATGTGACAGCAGCGAGGCATTATGGGGAAGCATGGAGTCACGTGATGTGACAGCAGCGAGGCATTATGGGGCAGCCTGGAGTCACGTGATGTGACAGCTGCAAGGCATTATGGGGCAGCCTGGAGTCACGTGATGTGACAGCTGCAAGGCATTATGGGGAAGCCTGGAGTCACGTGATGTGACAGCAGCGAGGCATTATGGGGAAGCATGGAGTCACGTGATGTGACAGCTGCAAGGCATTATGGGAAAGCCTGGAGTCACGTGATGTGACAGCAGCGAGGCATTATGGGGCAGCCTGGAGTCACGTGATGTGACAACAGCGAGGCATTATGGGGCAGCCTGGAGTCACGTGATGTGACAGCAGCGAGGCATTATGGGAAAGCCTGGAGTCACGTGATGTGACAGCTGCAAGGCATTATGGGGAAGCCTGGAGTCACGTGATGTGACAGCTGCAAGGCATTATGGGAAGCCTGGAGTCACGTGATGTGACAGCTGCAAGGCATTATGGGAAAGCCTGGAGTCACGTGATGTGACAGCTGCAAGGCATTATGGGGAAGCCTGGAGTCACGTGATGTGACAGCTGCAAGGCATTATGGGAAAGCCTGGAGTCACGTGATGTGACAGCAGCGAGGCATTATGGGGAAAGTCTGGAGTCACGTGATGTGACAGCTGCAAGGCATTATGGGAAAGCCTGGAGTCACGTGATGTGACAGCTGCAAGGCATTATGGGAAAGCCTGGAGTCACGTGATGTGACAGCTGCAAGGCATTATGGGAAAGCCTGGAGTCAGTGATGTGACAGCAGCGAGGCATTATGGGAAAGCCTGGAGTCACGTGATGTGACAGCTGCAAGGCATTATGGGGAAAGTCTGGAGTCACGTGATGTGACAGCAGCGAGGCATTATGGGGAAGCCTGGAGTCACGTGATGTGACAGCAGCGAGGCATTATGGGGAAAGTCTGGAGTCACGTGATGTGACAGCTGCAAGGCATTATGGGAAAGCCTGGAGTCACGTGATGTGACAGCTGCAAGGCATTATGGGAAAGCCTGGAGTCACGTGATGTGACAGCTGCAAGGCATTATGGGAAAGCCTGGAGTCATGTGATGTGACAGCTGCAAGGCATTATGGGGCAGCCTGGAGTCACGTGATGTGACAGCTGCAAGGCATTATGGGAAAGCCTGGAGTCACGTGATGTGACAGCTGCAAGGCATTATGGGAAAGCCTGGAGTCACGTGATGTGACAGCTGCAAGGCATTATGGGAAAGCCTTGAGTCACGTGATGTGACAGCTTTGAGGCATTATGGGGAAAGTCTGGAGTCACGTGATGTGACAGCTGCAAGGCATTATGGGAAAGCCTGGAGTCACGTGATGTGACAGCTGCAAGGCATTATGGGAAAGCCTGGAGTCACGTGATGTGACAGCAGTGAGGCATTATGGGGAAAGTCTGGAGTCACGTGATGTGACAGCTGCAAGGCATTATGGGAAAGCCTGGAGTCACGTGATGTGACAGCAGCGAGGCATTATGGGAAAGCCTGGAGTCACGTGATGTGACAGCTGCAAGGCATTATGGGAAAGCCTGGAGTCACGTGATGTGACAGCTGCAAGGCATTATGGGAAAGCCTGGAGTCACGTGATGTGACAGCTGCAAGGCATTATGGGAAAGCCTGGAGTCACGTGATGTGACAGCTGCAAGGCATTATGGGAAAGCCTGGAGTCACGTGATGTGACAGCTGCAAGGCATTATGGGAAAGCCTGGAGTCATGTGATGTGACAGCTGCAAGGCATTATGGGCAGCCTGGAGTCATGTGATGTGACAGCTGCAAGGCATTATGGGGAAGCCTGGAGTCACGTGATGTGACAGCTGCAAGGCATTATGGGGAAGCCTGGAGTCACGTGATGTGACAGCTGCAAGGCATTATGGGAAGCCTGGAGTCACGTGATGTGACAGCTGCAAGGCATTATGGGAAAGCCTGGAGTCACGTGATGTGACAGCTGCAAGGCATTATGGGAAAGCCTGGAGTCACGTGATGTGACATCTGCAAGGCATTATGGGAAAGCCTGGAGTCACGTGATGTTGTGTAGCCCTGGTGTTAGGCACACGCAGTACCCTGGAGAGTGTGTGGCGAGACAGCAGTTTAATGCTCAATACCCATTCACTCAACATACACTAGACACACCCTTAGGGTAGTGTAGTTACTTGTTAGGGAGTGGTCAAGGTGTATATTGGTTGAGTGATTAGATTAGTCAGTTTCCTGTCTTCGGACGGAGCAGACGTGTGGAGTCTAGCTGGAGGGAGGAAGTCGTCCAGCCTGCTCTATCATCAGTTCAGAAAGTGGAGGCTAGTACAGGTGGTCTAGTTCACCTCAGCCTAGTCAGAGCTGCACCTCACCTGAATACATTGACAAAGAAAGAAGAAGCTTAGTGCAGAAATACTTCAGTCACCTGTCTCAAGGACAGTGAAAGGTTCAGAGACGTGCTCCTGCCTAGTGATAACTGAGAATCTGTAACTAACTCTAAAGTAAGTGAAGAAGGAAGTGATTACAAGACTTTTTGCAAGTGTGAGTGTTTATGCTACCAGCGAGGACAAGGCGAAAGGCACAGTGGAAAGATTATTGGAAAAGTGCTTTTGGATTGAAGAAGTCCTGCACATTGCTACCGGTCACTGGGGACCGAAGGATCACTATTAGCTGCAAGCATAGTGGTAAGAAAACCAGGGATTTACCGGACCTTAGGTCGCGGCAAACAGCCCCAAATAGTCAGTACGTAACTGGGGTCAGGGGGAGTGAAGACTTTGAGCCTGATCAGCAAGATAGGAATTCAGCTCGTTCACAGGAAGGCTCCTACCACAAAACTGACTGGGCGGTACAGCTATGGAGTAGCTGGAGTTATTGAGGGAACTACGCTTCAGGCTGGTTGTACTCATCGTGTTGAAAGTAAAGGAGGCCCCTAACTTGTCCAGCTGCTGTCTCAAAATACACTCTCCTTGGATCAGCCTCCCTGGGACCTGCCTGAACATCTTACAAGTAAAGGTATGGAAAGACGCTGACCGTGTGAGACTGTGTTATTTATCTGCACCCGACTACACTAACTTCATAGACTTTGAGGGACCAGTCCCACCTGTAGGGGACCCGACATCTAGCTGCCTCACCATCCCCTCAGAGCTCTACAGCAGCGCTGGTACAAATTACCAGAAGACTACAGGTGGCGTCACGAACTGTATATAAATCTATCCCCTGTAAATATATCCCCAACATACGCCAGACCGCCAGGGCCACAGACCGAGCCACCGCTACCTGTGACAATCCCATAGACTTCTACGGGCTCGGCTCTGAGTACCCCATTGCCCTGGTAACCCACAATTGTGGTGGCGGGTCGACACAAAACTTTGGCGTCACGAACAGGATGCGAAACTCGCAAAATCGCGAGCCCTGTGTGCCTATGGAGTTGTTTTTTGTGAAAAGGACTGTTTGCACTTTTGGCGCCAAAAATCGCCATCTTTGTTGCCATATTCGTGCCCTCAGGCGCTGGAGAAGAAGGTGGGCGTACCTTCGTGGGCGTCTACCCCCCTGTGGCGCGAAGAAAATGCCTGCCCTCTCAAAGTGCTATTACAATATGCGATCCTGCCCTACAGCAAAGGAGGTCCGCCTCCTCTTCACCTTCCCTGCGAGGAGGAGGAGACGCAAACCCCGCCTCCACGGAAGAGACCGGATGTCTCTGGAGGAAGATGAGAGAATCTTCTGGAACATCATGGAAGCAGGACGTGTGCAGCCGAGCAGGGAAGCGGAGGAAGGCAGGCCCCGTGCCCCAGCCAAGCTGCCACCAGCACCGGAGTTATCCGTGGTCCTGCACCTGCAGCAGGCGTTGCTAGAGATTCAGGAAGAAAATGCACGCCTGAAGAAGATGGTCCAGTACCAACCTGGATTTGAAGAGATCGAGAGACGCCGGCGTACCCTGGAGCAGCGGAGGCTGTGGGACACGGTGATCTCTCCCCTCAACGACCCCCCACGATTCGAGTTACCGAAGATTCTGCTGCCCAAGGCGAAGGAGCAACCGGAGGCTGCCCCCGAAAGTACCGATCCTGATCCCACCGGTGAAGCGGTGGAGGCGAAGGAGGTTGAGGAGGTACCGCCAGTTCCGGAACGCCCGCCCGGCCAGGAGGCCGCAGCAGATGATCGGTCCCCGGCAGGGACACCGGAGGGGTCCTGTCCGTCGTTACCAGACGTCGACTGGGACGAGATGGCGCGCCTGGATGACGTCGCCTATACCGCCCAGTGGGAATATGAGTGGCAGCGTCGTGAGGAGAAGCAGAAACGCCAGCAGGAGGAAGAGCGGGAAGCTCAGCGGAATCGTCAGCGACAACATGCAGAGCTGATCGCGGACAAGGAGAGTGTCCGGAGAGAGAAAGGTACCCTGAGGGAACCGCGGCGGCAGGGGTGTGTGACTGAGTTCCAGCTCCGGAAGGGCTGGGGCTTCATCCGTGAACCGGGCCTCTACCCAGGGGTCTTTGTTAGTCGCAGGGACGTAGAATCCCACCTACCGCAAGGCCATCCCGGGAGGGACTTAGTTAATGGAGACATTGTCACGTACACACGGCACTGGGGAATGAAGGGATGGTATGCCCTTAACGTCACCATCGTCCGTGACCCCGTCCCAGACGCAGGTAACGGCATCACTACCGCAGCGTCCCCGTCTCCAGCTCAAGCAGTATCCGGCCGTGCCCCAGCATCGCCCCCTGCAGGTTCATCGCAAAGGAAAGCCACCTCTATATCGCAACATGCGACCCAGTTTCCATCGCAATCCATGACACGGTCCATATCGTTAACTGTGATTGAAACGCAATCGGTGTCTCGTGAGGAGAATGTACCCGTTGCGCCCCTAGAGGTTCGCACGAGAACTGTGGCGACCCAGACCCTAATAGCAGCGCATGATTTGTTAGTAATGGGATCTAGGGACCATCGCATTGTTCCAGCCCCCGGGGTGGAAAATGTATTTGAAGTAAATGAATAAAAAGTAAAGAAGAATTGGTGAGATCCATATAGGGTCTACCATAAGTAATATTGTAAAAAGTTTCAGAATGTTTTACAAATTTTTGCACAAGTTGAAGAGTATAATGTATATAATGCATATATATATTGCTAACCGTAGAATGCCCGGCTGGGTAAACAGAGAAAAAGTTTGCACTTTAGTATTATTATAATGTGATATTATATCTGTGTCTTCGTTTAACAATGGACTTTGAGGTTGAGGACTGTGCCAGCCCAGAACTTACTTGTATATAGTTGCGCTTCGGTGCTTTATCTTGGTTTTACATAAAACCAGCACAACTACCTCTGAATACAAAAACCCGTGTGGTGTGGCACTGAGTGAGGTCTGCATTCGGATGTCCTGCAGCCCACCCAGGACCCACGTTGAAGGTTTGGTGCGGGTCCTTCACAAGAATACTGTATATTTATTGAATGCTATTTAATATTTGTATTTTTCTATATAATGTTTTTGTTTTGTAACGTTCAAGATATCCTCACCTCCCGGATGGGACGAATTAATGTTATTGTTGATGTTTTCATGCATAAACAAAACTGTCTCTTTGTATTTTACAGCCCGGGAGTGCTGTCTTTTACCATGGGGGAATGTGTAGCCCTGGTGTTAGGCACACGCAGTACCCTGGAGAGTGTGTGGCGAGACAGCAGTTTAATGCTCAATACCCATTCACTCAACATACACTAGACACACCCTTAGGGTAGTGTAGTTACTTGTTAGGGAGTGGTCAAGGTGTATATTGGTTGAGTGATTAGATTAGTCAGTTTCCTGTTTTCGGACGGAGCAGACGTGTGGAGTCTAGCTGGAGGGAGGAAGTCGTCCAGCCTGCTCTATCATCAGTTCAGAAAGTGGAGGCTAGTACAGGTGGTCTAGTTCACCTCAGCCTAGTCAGAGCTGCACCTCACCTGAATACATTGACAAAGAAAGAAGAAGCTTAGTGCAGAAATACTTCAGTCACCTGTCTCAAGGACAGTGAAAGGTTCAGAGACGTGCTCCTGCCTAGTGATAACTGAGAATCTGTAACTAACTCTAAAGTAAGTGAAGAAGGAAGTGATTACAAGACTTTTTGCAAGTGTGAGTGTTTATGCTACCAGCGAGGACAAGGCGAAAGGCACAGTGGAAAGATTATTGGAAAAGTGCTTTTGGATTGAAGAAGTCCTGCACATTGCTACCGGTCACTGGGGACCGAAGGATCACTATTAGCTGCAAGCATAGTGGTAAGAAAACCAGGGATTTACCGGACCTTAGGTCGCGGCAAACAGCCCCAAATAGTCAGTACGTAACTGGGGTCAGGGGGAGTGAAGACTTTGAGCCTGATCAGCAAGATAGGAATTCAGCTCTCTCACAGGAAGGCTCCTACCACAAAACTGACTGGGCGGTACAGCTATGGAGTAGCTGGAGTTATTGAGGGAACTACGCTTCAGGCTGGTTGTACTCATCGTGTTGAAAGTAAAGGAGGCCCCTAACTTGTCCAGCTGCTGTCTCAAAATACACTCTCCTTGGATCAGCCTCCCTGGGACCTGCCTGAACATCTTACAAGTAAAGGTATGGAAAGACGCTGACCGTGTGAGACTGTGTTATTTATCTGCACCCGACTACACTAACTTCATAGACTTTGAGGGACCAGTCCCACCTGTAGGGGACCCGACATCTAGCTGCCTCACCATCCCCTCAGAGATCAACAGCAGCGCTGGTACAAATTACCAGAATACTACAGGTGGCGTCACGAACTGTATATAAATCTATCCCCTGTAAATATATCCCCAACATACGCCAGACCGCCAGGGCCACAGACCGAGCCACCGCTACCTGTGACAATCCCATAGACTTCTACGGGCTCGGCTCTGAGTACCCCATTGCCCTGGTAACCCACAATTGTGGTGGCGGGGTCGACACAATGTGACAGCTGCAAAGCATTATGGGAAAGCCTGGAGTCACGTGATGTGACAGCTGCAAGGCATTATGGGAAAGCCTGGAGTCACGTGATGTGACAGCTGCAAGGCATTATGGGGAAGCCTGGAGTCATGTGATGTGACAGCTGCAAGGCATTATGGGGAAGCCTGGAGTCACGTGATGTGACAGCTGCAAGGCATTATGGGGAAGCCTGGAGTCACGTGATGTGACAGCAGCGAGGCATTATGGGGAAGCCTGGAGTCACGTGATGTGACAGCTGCAAGGCATTATGGGAAAGCCTGGAGTCACGTGATGTGACAGCAGCGAGGCATTATGGGGAAGCCTGGAGTCACGTGATGTGACAGCTGCAAGGCATTATGGGAAAGCCTGGAGTCACGTGATGTGACAGCTGCGAGGCATTATGGGGAAGCCTGGAGTCACGTGATGTGACAGCTGCGAGGCATTATGGGGAAGCCTGGAGTCACGTGATGTGACAGCTGCGAGGCATTATGGGAAAGCCTGGAGTCACGTGATGTGACAGCTGCGAGGCATTATGGGAAAGCCTGGAGTCACGTGATGTGACAGCTGCAAGGCATTATGGGAAAGCCTGGAGTCACGTGATGTGACAGCAGCGAGGCATTATGGGAAGCCTGGAGTCACGTGATGTGACAGCTGCGAGGCATTATGGGTAAGCCTGGAGTCATGTGCTGTGACAGCTGCAAGGCATTATGGGAAAGCCTGGAGTCACGTGATGTGACAGCTGCAAGGCATTATGGGAAAGCCTGGAGTCACGTGATGTGACAGCTGCGAGGCATTATGGGGCAGCCTGGAGTCACGTGATGTGACAGCTGCGAGGCATTATGGGCAAGCCTGGAGTCACGTGATGTGACAGCTGCAAGGCATTATGGGAAGCCTGGAGTCACGTGATGTGACAGCTGCAAGGCATTATGGGAAAGCCTGGAGTGTTCACGTGAGATTTGGACAGCACGAGGTCATATGTGACGGTGAAGGCTTGGGAACGGATGTGATGTGACAGCTGCAAGGCATTATGGGTAAGCCTGGAGTCACGTGTGTGACAGCTGCAAGGCATTATGGGAAAGCCTGGAGTCACGTGATGTGACAGCTGCAAGGCATTATGGGGAAAGCCATGGAGTCACGTGATGTGACAGCTGCGAGGCATTATGGGGAAGCCTGGAGTCACGTGATGTGACAGCTGCAAGGCATTATGGGGCAACCTGGAGTCACGTGATGTGACAGCTGCAAGGCATTATGGGCAGCCTGGAGTCACGTGATGTGACAGCTGCAAGGCATTATGGGAAGCCTGGAGTCACGTGATGTGACAGCTGCAAGGCATTATGGGAAGCCTGGAGTCACGTGATGTGACAGCTGCAGGCATTATGGGGAAGCCTGGAGTCACGTGATGTGACAGCGCAAGGCATTATGGGAAAGCCTGGAGTCACGTGATGTGACAGCTGCAAGGCATTATGGGGACAGCCTGGAGTCACGTGATGTGACAGCTGCAAGGCATTATGGGGAAGCCTGGAGTCACGTGATGTGACAGCTGCAAGGCATTATGGGAAAGCCTGGAGTCACGTGATGTGACAGCTGCAAGGCATTATGGGGAAGCCTGGAGTCACGTGATGTGACAGCTGCAAGGCATTATGGGAAAGCCTGGAGTCACGTGATGTGACAGCTGCAAGGCATTATGGGAAAGCCTGGAGTCACGTGATGTGACAGCTGCAGGCATTATGGGAAGCCTGGAGTCACGTGATGTGACAGCTGCAAGGCATTATGGGGAACCTGGAGTCACGTGATGTGACAGCTGCAAGGCATTATGGGGAAGCCTGGAGTCACGTGATGTGACAGCGCGAGGCATTATGGGGAAGCCTGGAGTCACGTGATGTGACAGCTGCAAGGCATTATGGGAAAGCCTGGAGTCACGTGATGTGACAGCAGCAAGGCATTATGGGAAAGCCTGGAGTCACGTGATGTGACAGCTGCAAGGCATTATGGGAAAGCCTGGAGTCAGTGATGTGACAGCTGCAAGGCATTATGGGAAGCCTGGAGTCACGTGATGTGACAGCAGCGAGGCATTATGGGGAAGCCTGGAGTCACGTGATGTGACAGCAGCAGGCATTATGGGGAAGCCTGGAGTCACGTGATGTGACAGCTGCAAGGCATTATGGGGAAGCCTGGAGTCACGTGATGTGACAGCTGCAAGGCATTATGGGGAAGCCTGGAGTCACGTGATGTGACAGCTGCAAGGCATTATGGGAAAGCCTGGAGTCACGTGATGTGACAGCTGCAAGGCATTATGGGGAAGCCTGGAGTCACGTGATGTGACAGCTGCAAGGCATTATGGGGAAAGCCTGGAGTCACGTGATGTGACAGCAGCAAGGCATTATGGGAAGCTGGAGTCACGTGATGTGACAGCTGCAAGGCATTATGGGAAAGCCTGGAGTCACGTGATGTGACAGCTGCAAGGCATTATGGGAAAGCCTGGAGTCACGTGATGTGACAGCTGCAAGGCATTATGGGGAAGCCTGGAGTCACGTGATGTGACAGCTGCGAGGCATTATGGGGAAGCTGGAGTCACGTGATGTGACAGCTGCAAGGCATTATGGGAAAGCCTGGAGGTCACGTGATGTGACAGCTGCAAGGCATTATGGGAAGCCTGGAGTCACGTGATGTGACAGCATGCAAGGCATTATGGGGAAGCCTGGAGTCACGTGATGTGACAGCTGCAAGGCATTATGGGAAGCCTGGAGTCACGTGATGTGACAGCTGCAAGGCATTATGGGAAAGCCTGGAGTCACGTGATGTGACAGCTGCAAGGCATTATGGGGAAGCCTGGAGTCACGTGATGTGACAGCTGCAAGGCATTATGGGAAAGCCTGGAGTCACGTGATGTGACAGCTGCAAGGCATTATGGGGAAGCCTGGAGTCACGTGATGTGACAGCTGCAAGGCATTATGGGAAAGCCTGGAGTCACGTGATGTGACAGCTGCAAGGCATTATGGGGAAAGCCTGGAGTCACGTGATGTGACAGCGGAGGCATTATGGGAAAGCTGAGTCACGTGATGTGACAGTAGGCATTATGGGAGCTGAGTCCGTGATTGACAGCGCAGGCATTATGGGAACTGGGTCACGTGAGTAGCGCAGGCATTATGGGAGCTGAGTCACTGATTGACAGCGCAGCATTATGGAGCACCTGGAAGCAAGGATGGAAGCTGAAGGCATAATGGGAGCTGGAGTCATGATTGACGCGCAGCATTATGGGGACGGAGTCCTGTGTGACACGCAAGCTTATGGACTGATCGTGATGTGACAGCCAATATGGAACTGGAGTCACGTGATGTGACGCGCGGCTTAGGAAGCTGGAGTCACGTGATGTGACAGCGAGGCATTATGGGAAGCTGGAGCACGTGATGTGCAGCGCAGGCATTATGGAGCTGAGTAGTGATGTGAAGCGCAGCTTTGAAGCTGAGCATGATTGACAGCGCAAGCATTATGGAAGCTGGAGTCACGTGATTGACAGCGCAGGCATTATGGAGCTGGAGTCACGTGATGTGACAGCGCAGCATTATGGAAGCCTGGAGTCAGTGATGTGACAGCGCAGGCATTTGGGGAGCTGGAGTCGTTGTGACACTGCAGGTATGGGAAGCTGGAGTCACGTGATACAGCTGAAGTTTGGAAGCGGAGTCTGGACACGAGCATAGGACCTGAGTCACTATGTGACAGTGCAGCATATGGGACGAGTACGTGATGTGACAGCGCAAGGCATTATGGGAAGCCTGGAGTCACGTGATGTGACAGCTGCAAGGCATTATGGGAAGCTGGAGTCACGTGATGTGACAGCGCAAGGCATTATGGGAAGCCTGGAGTCACGTGATGTGACAGCGCAAGGCATTATGGGGAAGCCTGGAGTCAGTGATGTGACAGCGCAAGGCATTATGGGAAGCCTGGAGTCACGTGATGTGACAGCTGCAAGGCATTATGGGAAGCCTGGATCACGTGATGGACAGCGCAGCATTATGGAAGGACAGACCTGAGATAGAGCTGTCACTGATGTGACAGCTGCAAGGCATTATGGAAAGCTGAGTCACGTGATGTGACAGCTGCAAGGCATTATGGAAAGCCTGGATCACGTGATGTGACAGCTGCAAGGCATTATGGGAGCCTGGAGTCACGTGATGTGACAGCGCGAGGCATTATGGAAGCCTGAGTCACGTGATGTGACAGCGCGAGGCATTATGGAAGCTGGAGTCACGTGATGTGACAGCAAGGCATTATGGGAAGCTGGAGTCAGTATGTGACAGCGCAGGCATTATGGGGAAGCCTGGAGTCACGTGATGTGACAGCGCAAGGCATTATTGGGGCAGCCTGGAGTTCACGTGATGTGCAGCAGGAGGCATTATGGGGAAGCCTGGAGTCACGTGATGTGACAGCTGCAGGCATTATGGGAAGCCTGGAGTCACGTGATGTGACAGCGCAAGCATTATGGGAAAGCCTGGAGTCACGTGATGTGACAGCTGCAAGGCATTATGGGAAAGCTGGAGTCACGTGATGTACAGCGCAAGGCATTATGGGAAGCTGGAGTCACGTGATGTGACAGCTGCAAGGCATTGGAGCCTGGAGTCACGTGATGTGACAGCTGCAAGGCATATGGGAAGCCTGAGTCACGTGATGTGACAGCTGCAAGGCATTTGGAAGCCTGGAGTCACGTGATGTGCAGCTGCAAGGCATTAAGTTGTGCAGCACTTGGGTGTGATGTGACAGCGCAGGCATTATGGAAGCTGGAGTCACGTGATGTGACAGCTGAAGGCATTATGGGAAGCCTGAGTCAGTGATGTGACAGCTGCAGGCATTATGGAAGCCTGGAGTCACGTGATTGACAGCAGCAGGCATTATGGGAAGCCTGGAGTCACGTGATGTGACAGCAGGCATTATGGGGAAGCCTGGAGTCACGTGATGTGACAGCTGCAAGGCATTATGGGAAGCCTGGAGTCACGTGATGTGACAGCTGCAGGCATTATGGGAAGCTGGAGTCACGTGATGTGACAGCGCAAGGCATTATGGGAAAGCCTGGAGTCACGTGATGTGACAGCTGCAAGGCATTATGGGCAGCCTGGAGTCACGTGATGTGACAGCTGAGGCATTATGGGGAAGCCTGGAGTCACGTGATGTGACAGCTGCAAGGCATTATGGGAAGCCTGGAGTCACGTGATGTACAGCTGCAAGGCATTATGGGGCAGCCTGGAGTCACGTGATGTGACAGCTGCAAGGCATTATGGGAAAGCCTGGAGTCACGTGATGTGACAGCTGCAAGGCATTATGGGAAGCCTGGAGTCACGTGATGTGACAGCTGCAAGGCATTATGGGAAGCTGGAGTCACGTGATGTGACAGCTGCGAGGCATTATGGGCAGCCTGGAGTCACGTGATGTGACAGCTGCAAGGCATTATGGGAAGCCTGGAGTCACGTGATGTGACAGCTGCAAGGCATTATGGGAAAGCCTGGAGTCACGTGATTGTGACAGCTGCAAGGCATTATGGGAAAGCCTGGAGTCACGTGATGTGACAGCTGCAAGGCATTATGGGGAAGCCTGGAGTCACGTGATGTGACAGCTGCAAGGCATTATGGGGAGCCTGGAGTCACGTGATGTGACAGCTGCAAGGCATTATGGGAAGCCTGGAGTCACGTGATGTGACAGCTGCGAGGCATTATGGGGAAGCCTGGAGTCACGTGATGTGACAGCTGCAAGGCATTATGGGAAAGCCTGGAGTCACGTGATGTGACAGCTGCAAGGCATTATGGGAAGCCTGGAGTCACGTGATGTGACAGCTGCAAGGCATTATGGGAGCCTGGAGTCACGTGATGTGACAGCTGCAAGGCATTATGGGAAAGCCTGAGTCACGTGATTGACAGCTGCAAGGCATTATGGGAAGCCTGAGTCACGTGATGTGACAGCTGCAAGGCATTATGGGAAGCTGGAGTCAGTGATGTGACAGCTGCAAGGCATTATGGGAAAGCCTGGAGTCACGTGATGTGACAGCTGCAAGGCATTATGGGAGCCTGGAGTCACGTGATTGACAGCTGCAAGCATTATGGAAGCTGAGTCACGTGATGTGACAGCTGCAGGCATTATGGGAGCCTGGAGTCACGTGATGTGAAGCTGCAAGGCATTATGGGAAGCCTGGAGTCACGTGATGTGAAGCTGCAGGCATTATGGAGCTGGAGTCACGTGATGTGACAGCTGCAAGCATTATGGAACCTGGAGTCACGTGATGTGACAGCTGCAAGGCATTATGGGGAGCCTGGAGTCAGTGATGTGACAGCGCAGGCATTATGGGAAGCCTGGAGTCACGTGATGTGACAGCGCAGGCATTATGGGAAGCTGGAGTCACGTGATGTGACAGCTGCAAGGCATTATGGAGCTGGAGTCACTGATGTGACAGCGCAGCATTATGGAAGCTGGCGTGATTGACAGCGCAAGGCATTGGGAAGCCTGGATCACTGATTGAAGCTGCAGGATAGGAGCCTGATCCGTGATTGCACGCAGCATTAGGAAAGCTATCAGATTCAGGCAGGATTATGGAGCTGAGTCACGAGTGAGCAGGCATTGGAAGCGGGTCGTGATGTGAACGCAAGCTTATGGAGCCTGAGCACGTGATGTGACGCTGCAGCATTAGGAGCCTGAGTATGTGTAAGCTGCAAGCTATGGACTGGGTCATGATTGACAGCGAGCTAGGGAACCTGGATCACGTGATGTGAAGCGCAGTTTGGAGCCTGATCGTGTGTGACAGTGCAGGCTTATGGAGCCTGGGTCAGTGAGGACGGCAGCTTATGGAGCTGAGTCGGATGTACGGCAGGCATATGGAGCGAGTACGGATGTGACAGCGCAGGCATAGGACCTGAGCTGATTGACAGCGAGCATATGGAAGCTGGAGTCACGTGATGTGACAGCCGCTATGGAACCTGAGTCACTGGTACAGCTGCAGATGGCTGAGTCCGTGTTACAGCGCAGGCATAGGAGCTGGATCACGTGATGTGACACGCAGCATTATGGGAGCTGGAGTACGTGATGGCCTGCAGCATATGGGGCAGCCTGGTCACGTGTGTGACAGCTCAAGCATTATGGGACGAGTCACGTGGTACGTCAAGGCATTATGGAAAGCTGGATCACGTGAGTGCACGCAGATTATGGAAGCTGGAGTCACTGATTGACGCGCAGGCATATGGAGTGGCAGTGATGACAGCTGCAGCATATGGAGCCTGGGTCACGTGATGTGACACGAGGCATTAGGAGCTGGAGTCAGTGATTGAGCGCAGGCTATGGGAGCTGGAGTCACTATTGACGCAGGCTTAGGAGCTGGGTCCTGATGACGGAGCATTATGGGAGCGGAGCACGTTGACGCAAGGATTATGGAAGCTAGTCCGTGATTACAGTCAAGGCATTGGAGCTTGGATGAAGCTGCAAGCATTATGGACCTGGGCAGTGATGAGCGCAGGCATATGGAGTGGGAGATGTGACAGCGAGTAGGAAGCTGGATCCGTGATGTAGCGCAAGATTAGGAAGCCGAGTCCGTGATGTGCACTGCAAGCTTATGAGCCGGAGTCTGTGACGCGCAGGCATAGGAGGGGCACGTGTGTACAGCGCAGCATTTGGAGCCTGGAGTCACGTGTGAAGCTGCAAGGCTTTGGAGGAGTCAGTGATGTACCGCAGGTTATGGGAGCTGGTCATGTGTACGCAAGGCATATGAGCCGGGCACGATAACGCAAGCTAGGAGCCGTCACGATGACGCTGAAGGCATTATGAAGCGGAGTCACGTGAGAACCAGCATTAGAGCTGATCACGATAAGCGCAGGATTGGAGCCTGGAGTCACGTGATGTGCGCGCAAGGCTTATGGGAGCTGAGGCCCAGGCATTATGGGAAGCCTGGAGTCACGTGATGTGACAGCGCAAGGCATTATGGAAAGCCTGGAGTCACGTGATGTGACAGCTGCAAGGCATTATGGGGAGCCTGGAGTCACGTGATGTGACAGCTGCAAGGCATTATGGGAAGCCTGGAGTCACGTGATGTGACAGCTGCAGGCATTATGGGGAAGCCTGGAGTCACGTGATGTGACAGCTGCAAGGCATTATGGGCAGCCTGGAGTCACGTGATGTGACAGCTGCAAGGCATTATGGGAAGCTGGAGTCACGTGATGTGACAGCTGCAAGGCATTATGGGAAGCCTGGAGTCACGTGATGTGACAGCTGCAAGGCATTATGGGAAAGCCTGGAGTCACGTGATGTGACAGCTGCAGGCATTATGGGAAAGCCTGGAGTCACGTGATGTGACAGCTGCAAGGCATTATGGGAAGCCTGGAGTCACGTGATGTGACAGCTGCAAGGCATTATGGGAAGCCTGGAGTCACGTGATGTGACAGCTGCAAGGCATTATGGGCAGCTGGAGTCACGTGATGTGACAGCTGCAAGGCATTATGGGAAGCCTGGAGTCACGTGATGTGACAGCTGCAAGGCATTATGGGAAGCCTGGAGTCACGTGATGTGACAGCTGCAAGGCATTATGGGGGAAGCCTGGAGTCACGTGATGTGACAGCTGCAAGGCATTATGGGAAGCCTGGAGTCACGTGATGTGACAGCTGCAAGGCATTATGGGAGCCTGAGTCACGTGATGTGACAGCTGCAAGGCATTATGGGGAAGCCTGGAGTCACGTGATGTGACAGCTGCAAGGCATTATGGGAAGCCTGGAGTCACGTGATGTGACAGCTGCAAGGCATTATGGGAGCTGGAGTCACGTGATGTGACAGCTGCAAGGCATTATGGGAAGCCTGGATCACGTGATGTGACAGCGCAGGCATTATGGGAAGCTGGAGTCACGTGATGTGACAGCGCAAGGCATTATGGAAAGCCTGGAGTCACGTGATGTGACAGCTGCAAGGCATTATGGGAAAGCCTGGAGTCACGTGATGTGACAGCTGCAAGGCATTATGGGGAAGCCTGGAGTCACGTGATGTGACAGCTGCAAGGCATTATGGGGCAGCCTGGAGTCACGTGATGTGACAGCGCAAGCATTATGGGAAAGCCTGGAGTCACGTGATGTGACAGCTGCAAGGCATTATGGGAAAGCCTGGAGTCACGTGATGTGACAGCTGCAAGGCATTATGGGGAAGCCTGGAGTCACGTGATGTGACAGCTGCAAGGCATTATGGGAAAGCCTGGAGTCACGTGATGTGACAGCTGCAAGGCATTATGGGGAAGCCTGGAGTCACGTGATGTGACAGCTGCAAGGCATTATGGGAAAGCCTGGAGTCACGTGATGTGACAGCTGCAAGGCATTATGGGAAAGCCTGGAGTCACGTGATGTGACAGCTGCAAGGCATTATGGGGAAGCCTGGAGTCACGTGATGTGACAGCTGCAAGGCATTATGGGAAAGCCTGGAGTCACGTGATGTGACAGCTGCAAGGCATTATGGGGCAGCCTGGAGTCACGTGATGTGACAGCAGCGAGGCATTATGGGAAAGCTTGGAGTCACGTGATGTAACAGCAGCGAGGCATTATGGGAAAGCCTGGAGTCACGTGATGTGACAGCTGCAAGGCATTATGGGGCAGCCTGGAGTCACGTGATGTGACAGCTGCAAGGCATTATGGGCAGCCTGGAGTCACGTGATGTGACAGCTGCAAGGCATTATGGGGAGCCTGGAGTCACGTGATGTGACAGCTGCAAGGCATTATGGGGCAGCCTGGAGTCACGTGATGTGACAGCAGCGAGGCATTATGGGGAAGCCTGGAGTCACGTGATGTGACAGCAGCGAGGCATTATAGGGCAGCCTGGAGTCACGTGATGTAACAGCAGCGAGGCATTATGGGAAAGCCTGGAGTCACGTGATGTGACAGCTGCAAGGCATTATGGGAAAGCCTGGAGTCACGTGATGTGACAGCTGCAAGGCATTATGGGGCAGCCTGGAGTCACGTGATGTGACAGCTGCAAGGCATTATGGGGCAGCCTGGAGTCACGTGATGTGACAGCTGCAAGGCATTATGGGAAAGCCTGGAGTCACGTGATGTGACAGCTGCAAGGCATTATGGGGAAACCTGGAGTCACGTGATGTGACAGCTGCAAGGCATTATGGGGCAGCCTGGAGTCACGTGATGTGACAGCTGCAAGGCATTATGGGAAAGCCTGGAGTCACGTGATGTGACAGCTGCAAGGCATTATGGGGAAGCCTGGAGTCACGTGATGTGACAGCTGCAAGGCATTATGGGAAAGCCTGGAGTCATGTGATGTGACAGCTGCAAGGCATTATGGGAAAGCCTGGAGTCACGTGATGTGACAGCTGCAAGGCATTATGGGGAAGCCTGGAGTCACGTGATGTGACAGCTGCGAGGCATTATGGGGAAGCCTGGAGTCACGTGATGTGACAGCTGCGAGGCATTATGGGGCAGCCTGGAGTCACGTGATGTGACAGCTGCGAGGCATTATGGGAAAGCCTGGAGTCACGTGATGTGACAGCTGCAAGGCATTATGGGGCAGCCTGGAGTCACGTGATGTGACAGCTGCAAGGCATTATGGGGAAACCTGGAGTCACGTGATGTGACAGCTGCAAGGCATTATGGGAAAGCCTGGAGTCACGTGATGTGACAGCTGCAAGGCATTATGGGAAAGCCTGGAGTCACGTGATGTGACAGCTGCATGGCATTATGGGGAAGCATGGAGTCACGTGATGTGACAGCTGCAAGGCATTATGGGAAAGCCTGGAGTCACGTGATGTGACAGCTGCAAGGCATTATGGGAAAGCCTGGAGTCGCGTGATGTGACAGCTGCAAGGCATTATGGGAAAGCCTGGAGTCGCGTGATGTGACAGCTGCAAGGCATTATGGGAAAGCCTGGAGTCGCGTGATGTGACAGCTGCAAGGCATTATGGGGCAGCCTGGAGTCACGTGATGTGACAGCTGCAAGGCATTATGGGGAAGCCTGGAGTCACGTGATGTGACAGCTGCAAGGCATTATGGGAAGCCTGGAGTCACGTGATGTGACAGCTGCAAGGCATTATAGGGCAGCCTGGAGTCACGTGATGTGACAGCTGCAAGGCATTATGGGAAGCCTGGAGTCACGTGATGTGACAGCTGCAAGGCATTATGGGAAAGCCTGGAGTCACGTGATGTGACAGCTGCAAGGCATTATGGGAAAGCCTGGAGTCACGTGATGTGACAGCTGCAAGGCATTATGGGGAAGCCTGGAGTCACGTGATGTGACAGCTGCAAGGCATTATGGGAAGCCTGGAGTCACGTGATGTGAAATTGTGTCGACCCGCCACCACAATTGTGGATTACCAGGGCAATGGGGTACTCAGAGCCGAGCCCATGGAAGTCTATGGGGGTTTTGTCACAGGTAGCTGTGGCTCGGTCTGTGGCCCGGGCGGTCTGGCGTATGTTGGGGGAATATTTACAGGGGATAGATTTATATACAGTTCGTGACGCCACCTGTAGTATTCTGGTAATTAGTACCAGCGCTGCTGTAGATCTCTGAGGGGATGGTGAGGCAGCTAGATGTCGGGTCCCCTACAGGTGGGACTGGTCCCTCAAAATCTATGGGATTTGTGAAGTCGGGTGCAGATAAAGAACACAGTCTCACACGGTCAGCGTCTTTCCATACCTTTACTTGTAAGATGTTCAGGCAGGTCCCAGGGAGGCTGATCCAAGGAGAGTGTATCTTGAGACAGCAGCTGGACAAGTTAGGGGCCTCCTTTACTTCCAATACAACGAGTACAACCAGCCTGAAGCGTAGTTCCCTCAAAATCTCCAGCTAATCTATAGCTGTACCTGCCCAGTCAGCTTTGTGTTAGGGGCCTTCCTGTGAAGGAGCTGAATTCTTATTTTGTCCTGCAGAAACTCCAAAGTCTTCACTCCCCCTGACCCCAGTTACGTACTGACTATAAGGGGCTGTCTGCCGCGACCTAGGGTCCGGTAGATTCCTGGTTTTCTTATCACTGTGCTTGAAACAACAGTGACCCTTCGGTCCCCAGTGACCGGGTGCAATGTGCTGGACTTCTTCAATCCGTAAGCACTAATCCAATAAATCCACTTTGCCTTTCGCCTTGTCCACGCTGGTAACATAAGCACTCAAACTAGCCAAGGGTCGAGCAGTCACTTCTTTCTTTTCCTTCCTTCAAAGTTAGCTACAGATGCTCAGTTATCAACAGGCAGGAGCACGTCTCTGAACCTGATACCGTCCTTTAGACAGGGATGCTGAAGGCTTTCTGTACTAAAACTTCTCCTTTCCTTCAGTGTATGCTGAGGAGGTGATACAGCTCTGACTAGACTAAGGTGAATTCAAACACCTATACCAGACTCCACGATATGAACTGATGATAAAGCAGGCTAGACTCCTTCCTCCCTCCAGACGTCTTCTCTCTCTGAAGTCTAGACACTCACTCCACACGTCCTCACTGTCCGAAGACAGGAACTAGACTAAAATCACTCTAACACATACCTTGACCACTCCCTCAAGAGTAAACTCCACTACCCTAAGGGTGTGTCTAGTATATGTCGAGTGAATGGATATTTAGCATTAAACTGCTGTCTCGCCATACACTCTCCAGGGTACTGCGTGTGCCTACCACCAGGGCTACACATTCCCCCATGGTAAAAGACAGCACTCCCGGGCTGTAAAATACAAAAGGGCATTTTGTTTATGCAATAAACATCAAACAATAACTTCTTCCCATCCGGGAGGTGAGAATATCTTGAACGTTGCGAACAATAACATTTTACATATAGAAATACAAAAGTATCAAATAGCATTTAATAAATATACGGTATACTTGTGAAGGACCCGCACCAAACCTTCAACGTAGGTCCTGGGTGGGCTGCAGGACGTCCGATTGCAGACCTCACTCAGTGCCACACCACACGGGTTTTGTTTTCAGAGGTAGTTGTGACTGGTTTATGTAAAACCAAGAGAAAGCACCGAAGCGCAACTATTTACAAGTAAGTTCTGGGTTAGCATAGTCCTTAACCTCCAAGTCCAATGTAAAACCTAAGACATATTATATAATATCAAAGTGCATAAACTTTTTCTGGTTACTATTTACCATTTATCATTTATCATTTACCCAGCCGGGCATTCTACAGTAGAAATATATATATTCACTATATAAATTGTGCAAAACTTTACAAAACATTTCAAACTTTTTACTTTTGGTAGACCCGATATGGATCTCACCAATTCTTCACTATCTTATTCATTTTCTGCAAATACACTTTCCACTACTTTTTCCACCCCGGGGGCTGGAACAACGCAATGGGCCCTAGATCCCAAGACTAGCAAATCATGTGCTGCGATCAGGGTCTGGGTCGCCACAGTTCTGGTGCGAACCTCTAGGGGCGCAACGGGTACATTTCTTCACGTGACACCGATTGCGTTTCAATCACAGTTAGCGATATGGACCGCGTCAGGGATTGCGATTGAGACTGGGTCGCATGTTGCGATGTAGCGATGGCTTTAATTTGCGATGAACTCTGGGTCGCTAGTTGCGATGACTTTGCAGGGGGCGATGCTGGGGCACGGCCGGATGCTGCTTGAGCTGGAAACGGGGACGCTGCGGTAATGGTGACGGTACCTGCGTCTGGGACGGGGTCACGGACGACGGTGACGTTAAGGGCATACCATCCCTTCATTCCCCAGTGCCGCGTATATGTGACGATATCTCCATTTACTAAGTCCCTCCCGGGATGGCCTTGCGGCAGGTGGGATTCTACGTCACGCCTGCTGACAAAGACCGCCGGGTAGAGGCCCGGTTCACGGATAAAGCCCCAGCCCTTCCGGAGCTGGAACTCAGTCACACACCCCTGCCGCCGCGGTTCCCTCAGAGTACCTTTATCTCTCCGGACAGTCTCTTTGTCCGCGATCAGCTCGGCAAATTGTCGCTGACGGTTCCTCTGAGTTTCCCGCTCTTCCTCCTGCTGGCGCCTCTTCTTCTCCTCACGACTCTGCCATTCTTGTTCCCACTGGGCGGTATAGGCGACGTCATCCAGGCGCGCCATTTCGTCCCAGTCCACATCTGGTAGTGACGGACAGGACCCCTCCGGTGTCCCTGCCGGGGACCGATCATCTGCTGCGGCCTCTTGGCCGGGCGGGCGTTCCGGGATTGGCTGTACCTCCTCAACCTCCTTCGCTTCCACCGCTTCACCGGTGGGATCGGGATCGGTACTTTCGGGGGCAGCCTCCGGTTGCTCCTTCGCCTTAGGCAGCAGACTCTTCGGTATCTGGAATCGTGGGGGTTCGTTGAGGGGAGAGATCACCGTGTCCCACAGCCTCCGCTGTTCCAGGGTGCGCCGGCGTCTCTCAATTTCTTCAAAGCCAGGTTGGTCCTGGACCATCTTCCTCAGGCGTGCATTTTCTTCTCTTGTCTCAAGCAACGCCTGCTTCAGGTGCAGGATCACGGATAACTCCGGTGTTGGTGGCAGCTTGGCTGAGGCACGGGGCCTGCCTTCCTCCGCTTCCCAGCTCGGCTGCACACGTCCTGCCTCCATGATGTTCCAGAAGATTCTCTCTTCTTTCTGCGGAGACATCCGGTCTCTTCCGTGGAGGTGGGATTTGCGTCTCCTCCTCCTCGCAGGGAAGGTGAAGAGGAGGCGGACCTCCTTTGCTGTAGGGCAGGACCGCATATTGTAATAGCTCTTTGAGAGGGCAGGCATTTTCTTCGCGCCACAGGGGGGTAGACGCCCACGAAGGTACGCCCACCTTCTTCTCCAGCGCCTGAGGGCGCGAATATGGCGACAAAAATGGCGATTTGGCGCCAAAAGTGCAAACAGTCCTTTTTCACAAAAACAATTCCTTAGGCACATAGGGCTCGCAAATCTGCGAGTTTCGCATCCTGTTCGTGACGCCAAAAATTGTGTCGACCCGCCACCACAATTGTGGATTACCAGGGCAATGGGGTACTCAGAGCCGAGCCCATGGAAGTCTATGGGGGTTTTGTCACAGGTAGCTGTGGCTCGGTCTGTGGCCCGGGCGGTCTGGCGTATGTTGGGGGAATATTTACAGGGGATAGATTTATATACAGTTCGTGACGCCACCTGTAGTATTCTGGTAATTAGTACCAGCGCTGCTGTAGATCTCTGAGGGGATGGTGAGGCAGCTAGATGTCGGGTCCCCTACAGGTGGGACTGGTCCCTCAAAATCTATGGGATTTGTGAAGTCGGGTGCAGATAAAGAACACAGTCTCACACGGTCAGCGTCTTTCCATACCTTTACTTGTAAGATGTTCAGGCAGGTCCCAGGGAGGCTGATCCAAGGAGAGTGTATCTTGAGACAGCAGCTGGACAAGTTAGGGGCCTCCTTTACTTCCAATACAACGAGTACAACCAGCCTGAAGCGTAGTTCCCTCAAAATCTCCAGCTAATCTATAGCTGTACCTGCCCAGTCAGCTTTGTGTTAGGGGCCTTCCTGTGAAGGAGCTGAATTCTTATTTTGTCCTGCAGAAACTCCAAAGTCTTCACTCCCCCTGACCCCAGTTACGTACTGACTATAAGGGGCTGTCTGCCGCGACCTAGGGTCCGGTAGATTCCTGGTTTTCTTATCACTGTGCTTGAAACAACAGTGACCCTTCGGTCCCCAGTGACCGGGTGCAATGTGCTGGACTTCTTCAATCCGTAAGCACTAATCCAATAAATCCACTTTGCCTTTCGCCTTGTCCACGCTGGTAACATAAGCACTCAAACTAGCCAAGGGTCGAGCAGTCACTTCTTTCTTTTCCTTCCTTCAAAGTTAGCTACAGATGCTCAGTTATCAACAGGCAGGAGCACGTCTCTGAACCTGATACCGTCCTTTAGACAGGGATGCTGAAGGCTTTCTGTACTAAAACTTCTCCTTTCCTCAGTGTATGCTGAGGAGGTGATACAGCTCTGACTAGACTAAGGTGAATTCAAACACCTATACCAGACTCCACGATATGAACTGATGATAAAGCAGGCTAGACTCCTTCCTCCCTCCAGACGTCTTCTCTCTCTGAAGTCTAGACACTCACTCCACACGTCCTCACTGTCCGAAGACAGGAACTAGACTAAAAATCACTCTAACACATACCTTGACCACTCCCTCAAGAGTAAACTCCACTACCCTAAGGGTGTGTCTAGTATATGTCGAGTGAATGGATATTAGCATTAAACTGCTGTCTCGCCATACACTCTCCAGGGTACTGCGTGTGCCTACCACCAGGGCTACACAACAGCTGCAAGGCATTATGGGAAGCCTGGAGTCACGTGATGTGACAGCTGCAAGGCATTATAGGGCAGCCTGGAGTCACGTGATGTGACAGCTGCAAGGCATTATGGGGCAGCCTGGAGTCATGTGATGTGACAGCTGCAAGGCATTATGGGGAAGCATGGAGTCACGTGATGTGACAGCTGCAATGCATTATGGGAAAGCCTGGAGTCACGTGATGTGACAGCAGCGAGGCATTATGGGAAAGCCTGGAGTCACGTGATGTGACAGCTGCAAGGCATTATGGGAAAGCCTGGAGTCACGTGATGTGACAGCTGCAAGGCATTATGGGAAGCCTGGAGTCACGTGATGTGACAGCTGCAGGCATTATGGGGAAGCCTGGAGTCACGTGATGTGACAGCAGCGAGGCATTATGGGAAAGCCTGGAGTCACGTGATGTGACAGCGCGAGGCATTATGGGGAAGCTGGAGTCACGTGATGTGACAGCTGCAAGGCATTATGGGGACAGCCTGGAGTCACGTGATGTGACAGCTGCGAGGCATTATGGGGAAGCCCTGGAGTCACGTGATGTGAGCAGCTGCAAGGCATTATGGGAAAGCCTGGAGTCACGTGATGTGACAGCTGCAGGCATTATGGGGCAGCCTGGAGTCACGTGATGTGACAGCTGCAAGGCATTATGGGGCAGCCTGGAGTCACGTGATGTGACAGCAGCGAGGCATTATGGGGCAGCCTGGAGTCACGTGATGTGACAGCGCGAGGCATTATGGGGAAGCCTGGAGTCACGTGATGTGACAGCTGCAAGGCATTATGGGGCAGCCTGGAGTCACGTGATGTGACAGCAGCAAGGCATTATGGGGAAGCCTGGAGTCACGTGATGTGACAGCTGCGAGGCATTATGGGGAGCCTGGAGTCACGTGATGTGACAGCTGCAAGGCATTATGGGAAAGCCTGGAGTCACGTGATGTGACAGCTGCAAGGCATTATGGGGAAGCCTGGAGTCACGTGATGTGACAGCTGCAAGGCATTATGGGGCAGCCTGGAGTCACGTGATGTGACAGCTGCAAGGCATTATGGGAAAGCCTGGAGTCACGTGATGTGACAGCTGCAAGGCATTATGGGAAAGCCTGGAGTCACGTGATGTGACAGCTGCAAGGCATTATGGGAAGCCTGGAGTCACGTGATGTGACAGCTGCAAGGCATTATGGGCAGCCTGGAGTCACGTGATGTGACAGCTGCAAGGCATTATGGGAAAGCCTGGAGTCACGTGATGTGACAGCTGCAAGGCATTATGGGGGAAGCCTGGAGTCACGTGATGTGACAGCTGCAAGGCATTATGGGGAAGCCTGGAGTCACGTGATGTGACAGCGCGAAGGCATTATGGGAAAGCCTGGAGTCACGTGATGTGACAGCAGCGAGGCATTATGGGAAAGCCTGGAGTCACGTGATGTGACAGCTGCGAGGCATTATGGGAAGCCTGGAGTCACGTGATGTGACAGCAGCAAGGCATTATGGGAAGCCTGGAGTCACGTGATGTGACAGCAGCGAGGCATTATGGGAAAGCTGGAGTCACGTGATGTGACAGCTGCAAGGCATTATGGGGAAGCTGGAGTCACGTGATGTGACAGCAGCGAGGCATTATGGGGAAAGCCTGGAGTCACGTGATGTGACAGCAGCGAGGCATTATGGAAAGCCTGGAGTCACGTGATGTGACAGCTGCGAGGCATTATGGGGCAGCCTGGAGTCACGTGATGTGACAGCTGCGCATTATGGGAAAGCCTGGAGTCGTGATGTGACAGCTGCAAGGCATATGGAAAGCCTGGAGTCACGTGATGTGACAGCTGCAAGGCATTATGGGAAAGCCTGGAGTCACGTGATGTGACAGCGCAAGGCATTATGGGGAAGCCTGGAGTCACGTGATGTGACAGCAGCGTAAGGCATTATGGGGAAGCCTGGAGTCACGTGATGTGACAGCATGCAAGGCATTATGGGGAAGCATGGAGTCACGTGATGTGACAGCAGCAAGGCATTATGGGAAGCCTGGAGTCACGTGATGTGACAGCTGCAAGGCATTATGGGAAGCATGGAGTCGTGAGTGACAGCTGCAAGATTTGGACTGAGTCATGTTGACAGCAGCGAGGCATTATGGGAAGCTGGAGTCACGTGATGTGACAGCAGCGAAAGGGATTATGGGGAAAGCCTGGAGTCACGTGATGTGACAGCTGCAAGGCATTATGGGAAAGCCTGGAGTCACGTGATGTGACAGCAGCGAGGCATTATGGGAAAGCATGGAGTCACGTGATGTGACAGCAGCAGAGGCATTATGGGAAAGCCTGGAGTCACGTGATGTGACAGCTGCAAGGCATTATGGGGCAGCCTGGAGTCACGTGATGTGACAGCTGCAAGGCATTATGGGAAAGCCTGGAGTCACGTGATGTGACAGCTGCAAGGCATTATGGGAAAGCCTGGAGTCACGTGATGTGACAGCTAGCAGGCATTATGGGGAAGCATGGAGTCACGTGATGTGACAGCAGCGAGGCATTATGGGAAGCATGGAGTCACGTGATGTGACAGCAGCGAGGCATTATGGGAAGCACTGGAGTCACGTGATGTGACAGCAGCGAGGCATTATGGGAAAGCCTGGAGTCACGTGATGTGACAGCAGCGAGGCATTATGGGAAAGCCTGGAGTCACGTGATGTGACAGCTGCAAGGCATTATGGGGCAAGCCTGGAGTCACGTGATGTGACAGCAGCGAGGCATTATGGGGAAGCATGGAGTCACGTGATGTGACAGCAGCGAGGCATTATGGGAAAGCCTGGAGTCACGTGATGTGACAGCACGAGGCATTATGGGAAAGCCTGGAGTCACGTGATGTGACAGCTGCAAGGCATTATGGGAGAGCCTGGAGTCACGTGATGTGACAGCTGCAAGGCATTATGGGGAAAGCTGGAGTCACGTGATGTGACAGCAGCGAGGCATTATGGGAAAGCTGGAGTCACGTGATGTGACAGCTGCAAGGCATTATGGGAAAGCCTTTGGGGTCACGTGATGTGACAGCGCGAGGCATTATGGGGAAGCCTGGAGTCAAGTGATGTGACAGCAGCGAGGCATTATGGGAAAGCCTGGAGTCACGTGATGTGACAGCTGCAAGGCATTATGGGAAAGCCTGGAGTCACGTGATGTGACAGCAGCAAGGCATTATGGGAAAGCCTGGAGTCACGTGATGTGACAGCTGCAAGGCATTATGGGGCAGCCTGGAGTCACGTGATGTGACAGCAGCGAGGCATTATGGGAAGCCTGGAGTCACGTGATGTGACAGCAGCGAGGCATTATGGGAAAGCCTGGAGTCACGTGATGTGACAGCTGCAAGGCATTATGGGGCAGCCTGGAGTCACGTGATGTGACAGCTGCAAGGCATTATGGGGAAGCCTGGAGTCACGTGATGTGACAGCAGCGAAGGCATTATGGGAAGCCTGGAGTCACGTGATGTGACAGCAGCGAGGCATTATGGGAAAGCCTGGAGTCACGTGATGTGACAGCTGCAAGGCATTATGGGGAAGCCTGGAGTCACGTGATGTGACAGCTGCAAGGCATTATGGGAAAGCTGGAGTCACGTGATGTGACAGCTGCAAGGCATTATGGGGAAGCCTGGAGTCACGTGATGTGACAGCAGCGAGGCATTATGGGGAGCCTGGAGTCACGTGATGTGACAGCAGCGAGGCATTATGGGAAGCATGGAGTCACGTGATGTGACAGCAGCGAGGCATTATGGGAAAGCCTGGAGTCACGTGATGTGACAGCTGCAAGGCATTATGGGAAAGCCTGGAGTCACGTGATGTGACAGCAGCGAGGCATTATGGGGAAGCATGGAGTCACGTGATGTGACAGCAGCGAGGCATTATGGGAAAGCCTGGAGTCACGTGATGTGACAGCTGCAGGCATTATGGGGCAGCTGGAGTCACGTGATGTGACAGCGCAAGGCATTATGGGAAAGCCTGGAGTCACGTGATGTGACAGCAGCGAGGCATTATGGGAAAGCTGGAGTCAGTGATGTGACAGCTGCAAGGCATTATGGGGAAGCTGGAGTCACGTGATGTGACAGCGCAAGGCATTATGGGGAGCTGGAGTCACGTGATGTGACAGCTGCAAGGCATTATGGGAAAGCCTGGAGTCACGTGATGTGACAGCAGCGAGGCATTATGGGAAGCTGGAGTCACGTGATGTGACAGCAGCGAGGCATTATGGGAAAGCCTGGAGTCACGTGATGTGACAGCAGCGAGGCATTATGGGAAAGCTTGGAGTCACGTGATGTGACAGCAGCGAGGCATTATGGGAAAGCCTGGAGTCACGTGATGTGACAGCTGCAAGGCATTATGGGAAAGCCTGGAGTCACGTGATGTGACAGCTGCAAGGCATTATGGGGAGCCTGGAGTCACGTGATGTGACAGCTGCAAGGCATTATGGGAAGCCTGGAGTCACGTGATGTGACAGCTGCAAGGCATTATGGGAAAGCCTGGAGTCACGTGATGTGACAGCTGCAAGGCATTATGGGGAAGCCTGGAGTCACGTGATGTGACAGCTGCAAGGCATTATGGGAAAGCCTGGAGTCACGTGATGTGACAGCTGCAAGGCATTATGGGGAAGCCTGGAGTCACGTGATGTGACAGCTGCAAGGCATTATGGGAAAGCCTGGAGTCACGTGATGTGACAGCTGCAAGGCATTATGGGGCAGCCTAGAGTCACGTGATGTGACAGCTGCAAGGCATTATGGGGCAGCCTGGAATCACGTGATGTGACAGCTGCAAGGCATTATGGGGCAGCCTAGAGTCACGTGATGTGACAGCTGCAAGGCATTATGGGAAAGCCTGGAGTCACGTGATGTGACAGCTGCAAGGCATTATGGGAAAGCCTGGAGTCACGTGATGTGACAGCTGCAAGGCATTATGGGAAAGCCTGGAGTCACGTGATGTGACAGCTGCAAGGCATTATGGGGCAGCCTGGAGTCACGTGATGTGACAGCAGCGAGGCATTATGGGAAAGCCTGGAGTCACGTGATGTGACAGCAGCGAGGCATTATGGGAAAGCTTGGAGTCACGTGATGTGACAGCAGCGAGGCATTATGGGAAAGCCTGGAGTCACGTGATGTGACAGCTACAAGGCATTATGGGAAAGCCTGGAGTCACGTGATGTGACATCTGCAAGGCATTATGGGGAAGCCTGGAGTCACGTGATGTGACAGCTGCAAGGCATTATGGGGAAGCCTGGAGTCACGTGATGTGACAGCTGCAAGGCATTATGGGAAAGCCTGGAGTCACGTGATGTGACAGCTGCAAGGCATTATGGGAAAGCCTGGAGTCACGTGATGCGTCTGTGGCTGATGCAATCTTCTGCAATGTGTGCAATGGCCGCAGCGGTTTCTTTTTGTGATTTGTGCAAACGTAATCACAAATTGTTCTAATTCATCGGCTCCAATAAATCCGGTTCCTACAGATCTAATTACGGAGTTAATGTAATCTTGGGGCCTGTTCACATGTTTTTCAATAACCTGACCCGCATCTTGCCCATTGGGGAGGGGTGCACACAATGCAGATGCTTCAGTGGCTAAACCTCACATCCATCGGACTGATGAAAACTTAATCGCTTCTTCTTATGTGCAAAAAACTGACCATGTGAATGAGACCTAATTAGGGTTGAGCATTCCGATACTGCAAATATCGGATACATGAATCGGAATGTCACTGTCACTGTCAGTGTCCGTCGGTCGGGTCTGTCAGGAGTCAGCGGCACTTACCCGGCAGAAGATCTCCGGCGGTCACATCCCGGACTGCTTAATGGCCGCCATCCTCTTCTCCCCGGCGGTCACATGCAGTTTCTCGCGATAACTGCAGTGACTGCTGGGTAATCGCGGCCGTAAAGCAGTCAGTCCGATGACGTCACCGCCGGGGAAGCAGGTAATCAGCTGTGCTGCGCCGGGATGTCAGGCTCTGCCTGTCATTGCGATGTAGCAGAGCTGGATCGTCGTGGGACAGTCGTTACTATGGACTGCGTCGGACAGGTGGTATACTGTTGGTTTGTTTTTTTTATTTTTTTACAGATCGATGGCGTCGCAGGAATGAGAGAGTAATAAAAGAAATGAAAACTGTGTTGTCTCTTTTATTTCATTAAAAGACTTTTTTCTTGCTTTGTCTTTTTTTTTTTAAACATTTAAAAACTTTGGGATTAATAATGGATCGGTGTCTTATTGACGCCTCTCCATTATTAACCGGGCTTATTGTCACCGTGCAATCAACGGTGACATTAACCCCTTATTACCCCGCTTGCCACCGCTACAGGGCAGTGGGAAGAGCCGGGTAAAGTGCCACAATTGGCACCTCTTTTGATGCGCCAAATGTGGGGCTGCTGTAGCCTGGTATTATGAGGCTGTTGAGGGCCAAAATCCATGGGCCTTGACAGTCTTTTAATACCAGGCCGCAGCAGTCTGCATTTTACTTGGCTGGTTAACAAAAATAGGGGGGATCCCCACGCCGTTTTTTTTTCGAGGGGATCCCCTATTTTTGTTAACCAGCCAAGCTAAGCAGACTGCTGTGGCCTGGTATTATCAGGCTTGCAAGGTCCATGGATATTGGATCCTTACCAGCCTGAAAAACCAGGCCTCAGCGGTCTGCTTCATCTGGCTGGTTAACAAAAATAGGGGGGACCCCACGCTAATTTTTTTCGAGGGGATCCCCTATTTTTGTTAATCAGCCAAGATATGCAGACTGCTGTGGCCTGGTATTATCAGGCTGGCAAGGTCCATGGATCTTGGCTCCTTAACAGCCTGAAAATCCAAGCCTCAGCGGTCTGCTTCATCTGGCTGGTTAACAAAAATAGGGGGGACCCCACGCCATTTTTTTTTCGAAGGGAACCCCTATTTTTGTTAATCAGTTCCCTCTGACGTCACTGATGGTGTCCCTGGCTGACCTGAAGTGAAAGTGGAAAGCAATCAATTAAGCTTTCCACTTCCTCTCCTGTCAGCCAGGAGAGGAACTCATTCATTTGAGGGTTTACTGTGAGGCTGCAGCATTAGCTGCGGTCCCTGCAGTAAACATTAACCCTTTCTGAAGGATTACACCGTGGGACCTGACTGTGCATCGGATTGGTAAGAATAATTTTGCTTTATTATTTTATTTTTATTACAGGAAATGGTTTTAGCAGATAAATAAAATATGGTCAAAAACTGTGTGATTATTTCATTAAACTTCTTTTTTATTAAAGTGTGTGTGTTTGATTTTTCTTTCATACAATAGGATTAATAATTGATAGTTGTCTAATTGACAGCTCTCAATTATTAACCTGGCTTAAAGTGACCTTTCAATTGCAAGGTCATTTTAACCCCTTATTAACCCATTCGCCACCGCTACAGGGCAATGGGAATAGACGGGCAAAGTGCCAGAAAGGGCAAATCTAATTAGAGATTTGCCCTTTCTGGGGTGTCTGGGGGCAGATGTTAGTAGCCGGGGGGGGGGCCAAAAATAATGGTCCCTCTCTGGGCTATTATTATCTGCCCCCACTCACTGGCTTTGTCTGTCTGGTTGCGAAAATAGGGCGGGAGCCCACGCATTTTTTTTCAGCAATTTTACACCTCATATTATATATATATACATGTCATTGAGTTTGTGACACATATATATATATTTATAGTTCATACTCTTCTACATAGTATAATAGCCGCTAATTCAATTGCCGGCTTTTGTGAAAATGCAGAACCCGACATGAAATGACACTTGGTTTACATAGAGTTAACCATGTCTTTTCATGTAGTTTGATATCTGATTTGCACAAACAATTACATGAGTGTAAGTGTGCAAAATTTCACACCTGTAGGGGTTAATTAAAGGTGTAAATTCGTAGCAAAAAAGTCCGTTTTTTTGCTACGAATTTACACCTTTAATTAACCCCTACAGGTGTGAAATTTTGCACACAACGACTGATGTAATTGTTTGTGCAAATCAGATATCAAACTACATGAAAAGACATGGTTAACCCTATATACACCAAGTGTCATTTCATGTCGGGTGCTTCTGTCTTTTCACTGAAGCCGGCTTTACCTGGCAATTGAATCAGAGGATATTTTACTATGTAGAAGTGTATAAACTATACATATATGTATATATATATGTCACAATGACATGTATATATATATATGTATTCTATGTGTGTATATTTAGTGTTTACAAGGAAAGAAAGAGGTTTTTTTAGTTCCGATATTTTGTTCCCATAGACTTACATTGGATTTCCGGTATCGGTATCGCCGATATTTTAATGGTATCGGCGATACCATTCCGATTCCGATACTTTTGGATATCGGAAAGTATCGCTCAACTCTAGACCTAATGTAAATTTGCCACGGATTTTTGTTGTTGATTTTCCCTTTTGCCGCACAAACAGTGCAATCCTTGGCGAGGGTCACACGTGGCACACTCGGAATGAACTGTGGTTTTTGCAGCATATTTGTAGTGGATTTTCCCAGACAGCACCTCCCCGGTCCATGGGCTGTGACTGGGATGGCAGCTCAGCTATTTTCAGGAAACAATGCCGTGACTTTCATGGTCTGGATTATGGATCACAGGGTTCACACAGACAACGAGTCTCGATAATGAACTCAACAGCTGCGCATCATGGTCAGAACTCAGAATATGTAACCTGCAATACCAGACTCAGCCTATGGGCAAGGGTGGCGCTGTTTATGGAGAAAATAAATAGACTTTTCCTTCTAATCTTGAAAGGAGAGGTCAGTTTTTACCAATTTAGATATTTATGGCTGATTCCTCATGCGCCAAAGAGGCGTGTGACTTTGTCTCATTTTTAAGATGCCGTTCACCACTGGAACAAATGTGCCATCAAACAGGGGCTGGAGCACATTTCTGACTTTTCTGGCACAAATCAAGATGAATTTGCCAAAACTCTTCACAAAATTCCGACCACTTGTTAAAAAGTAAAAACTGGAGTGAAAACACTAAAATTAATTTTTTGCATTTTTTTAAGCTACTTTGTGGTATTTGCTGCAATTTTTTGTGCCAAGTTCTTCAAAATGGCGCATGCGAGATCAGGAATCAATAACGCGCTTTTATTTTTGTCTTTTACCTTTTGTGGCCTTTTTAAAGCAAAAAGTTACATGATCCACTAAAATGTTGTACTCAACAAATATTTGTGCCAAAATTTCAGGCATAAAAAAATTCATTCATTATTGCATTTACCATTTTTTTGTATCTTTTTTTCTGTTTTACCATGTTTTTGCTTTTTGCGCTTTTCTTGGTCTATTTTACTTGTGTTTTTATGACCGCCATTGTGGGCGAGGTTTTAGATTTTCTGTTTTCCAGATATTTGAAGCTTTTTCATAAATTGCAACTTTTTTTAAAGTAAAAAATGTTTGCACCAATGTTCTCCAGTCCCCCTGTTGTAATCTTTACATATGCCTAAATATCTCCCTCTCTCGCCTACACACATGCTTTTTGATACTTTAACTTGCAACCTTTTGCATGAAAAAAATGCACAAAAAGGTAAAATAAAAAATAGATTTTTCACAAAATTCATAAACCACGTGCACCATTTTGAAGAATTAAAACGCGAAAAAGTGAACAATAAATAGGCATAAATGCAATAATGAATCTCGCACACAAGATTTTTTGCACAACTACAAGTTGCACAAAAATTTTGCAACCTTCAAACACTTTTTGATAAATAGGGGGCCATTGGACAAAATAAAAAAAAATCCCAAAGTATGCATTCCCCTTTAAGAAATAATAATATTCTATAAATTTCAAATAATAAAATAATAATTCTGCGCTAAGTGTGAGCTGTTCCTGAGACGAGACCCTTCTGATGCATCCGGCCGTCGGCGCGCGCTCGGTGACGTATTGATGAATGTCCCGCGCTCCTCAGGCTTTTTAACACTAATAAATTAATAAGATAGGCATCCAATAGATCAAATGATAATTTTGTGATAAATCACAAATGTTGGAGGCTGAGACGATTGCTCCGAATCCTCGGATTCTGCCATTGTTCCACTTGAAAGCATGCAATTATACCGCCTTAATTGGAGGCGCTGATGTGTTTTCATTAGGGAGGTTTGTTTGTATTCACAATAATGAGATCTGTGCGAGGGACATTTATGCCATTTTAACTTTCCTGCCGTTGCCGAGTTTTTCTTTTCTGTATTTCCTTTGTGTTAATAATCTTGACTGTTTTATGTAAATGTGCTCCTTGACGTGAACGGTACAAGAACAATTCTCTGTTATGCCGGGTAATAAGACAATCATAATTCTGTTTAATGCTGATCCCGAAATGTAAATCTTGGCTTAAAAAGCAGGAAAATATTATTATTTTTTCTACATATATTTTGTTTATATTTATTTTTTGCTACTTTTTCTGTAATGTATAGTTTAATTGCAACATAAAATGTTTAGTCTAGGAGCAGAAAACAAGGTCTTATTTTATTTGCTTTTGCTGGAAATTTTACATTCAGGTGTAATGATTTGCAGCAGAATTCTGCATGGGTTTTGCTCCGAAAAAAACGCAACAGGTTCCAGCCCAATCCCCTGCTTTAACATGGGGATTGCGAAATGTGTTAGATTTTTAGTGGAAAATCCACAAATGAAAGCCCTCCTAGCAAGGTGGAATTCTGCTGCAAGATCTCACACCTGAACGTCCATTGCGGGGACGGACAAGCTATTGGCAACCCGTGCAGCCGGCCAGGGCCCCCGAGGAAAGGGGCCACATTCACCCCAAAAATCCATAAAGTGGGGGCACATGAAAATTTGGGCTGAAAGGGCCACACACTCACTTAACAGGACGCCTCCACTGAATGCATTGGTCAGTTGGGGCCCATTTTTTTTTTGGACAGCACATGTCGTTTATGCACTCACCATTCACACACCAGAGGGGTTTTTTTTTTTACGCGAAAAAAAAAAGGAACAATTTTATTCATGTTTAGATCAGATTTTTATCAGGGTTTTGATCAAATTTTTATCAGGGTTTAGATCAATTTCATAGGGTTGGGAGTGGATTTTTTTCCCTCAGAGTTTCATTGGTTTTTTTTGTTTGCTTAAAAAAATGGGCAGCGGTTTCTCAAACGTGGAAAATGGACAGAAAATGGATGCAATTTTATGGCACTTGAGGGACACGGATGGGAAAAATGATGGGATATGGATGGAATGGATTTCAATTGGGATATGGGT